>JABWIB010001380.1:53207-73229 GCA_016617825.1 Platyplectrum ornatum | reverse complement strand
TACTGTATTTGCTGGCGTATAAGACTACTTTTCAGCTCCGAAAAACATGCCTCCAAGTGGGGGGGTCGTCTTATACGCCGGGTATCTTTCTCTGTGGTATGAAACATCCATTGCTCCATAGATAACCACTAGCTGTATACATGGTCCTATGGTGGTTATCTATAGAGCATTAGATGTTTATTACCTCAGAGATACCCTGTGACCCAGAGTGCAGTGACAGAATGACCTCTCAGACACATTCTCCCCCCTCCTCTCCAGGAGACATCAGCAGAATGTCAGTGCAACAGGGGATCATACAGCAAGGGATCATACAACAGGGGCTCATACAGCGGCGGATCATACAGCAGAGGATCATATAGCAGAGGATCATATAGCAGAGGATCATATAGCAGGGGATCATTACAAACTCTATATTTTGAGTGGAAATGTTGGGGGGTCGTCTTATACGCCCAGTCGTCTTATACGCCGGCAAATACGGTATATCATTCACACAGATACATCATGGCTCGCTCAAAGAAGTGACAATTGTTTCTTTGCACCGCAGACTTACACGCATAACAAACCTGTAGGCCTGACATTGTCTTTATATGTGTTTCTGTGTGTATTTATACAGGAAACTGAAAGCACACTTGCAACAACTTCGATGGAAAGGTGCAAAAAGTGCAAGCAGAGAATACCAAGCAAGATCATGTGCCCGATGCCAAAAAGCTCTAGGAAGGGTACTGGACAGAGGTGCCGTTTGCAATGGCTGCAGTCACCGGGTGTGCCATGAATGTCAGGTTTACCGGTGTAGTCTTGTATGGAAGTGTACTGTCTGCAGCTCCCATGGGTAATGACTTTCTTTATTTGAAACTTTTTTTTTCAATATATTTAGATTTTAATTGGACTATAAAACAAAATGACTTGTATCAATCTATTATTTAATTCACTGTGTCACAATGAATCACAACTAGTCATTAATATTTCATATTTAGTCATTAATGAATAAATATTTAAAAATTACTCACCCACTGTGTTTATACTGACTCACACTGTTATCTTTCAGCCAAAAACATTTAGAGATTTTTTCATTTAAACAATAAACTGAATAAATGTGTGATTTATGGGACAGTTATATGCTTTTTTTCATTGTTGTTGAAAACTGTGAAGAAAATATAGCTTCCACTTTTTATTATCAGCAGCGAGAACAAAATAGCTATGTATTGATAAATCACCTTTTTTTTGTATAAGGGTTTCTTTATCTTTCCTTTCACGTATTCTCCTATAAGGTAGCCATCTCAGGATCGTAATTATATTGTAAAGCCTTCCTGTGAAAAGTTTCTCTAATGATTTCAGTCACTACGGGTTTCTGCTTCGCAGTAAGTGAAAGAGGGGTATACTCAAGACCTCTTTGTTTTAGGCCAGAAGATTAATGTTAGAAGGTCATGTTACCCAAGAACATAAGGGGGCTGATTCAGAGTTTGGGAGTAAGGGTAAAACAGGTGTAAGTGTAGACCTGGACAAAACCAAACATTCAGCTTCAGGNGAGGCACGTTTAAACTGTGAAAACAGGATTAGAGTTAAGAGGTGAAGTTCCCTAGCTCGACTTTAATCTACAAATATAACTTAATGCTATGCAGTTTGTGAAATCTTTGTGCAAAAGCAAACTGTTTTCNCNGCATGCAATGGAACTAANANTAATCTGTACCCCTCATGTTGCAACATGGTTTTGCTCAGGTCTACACTTGCACCTAAAAAAAGTATAAGTGCAGCTCTGAATCAGCCCCAAGGTGTCACAAATAGCTATAGAAGCCAGTCATCAGTTGTAAGAAACAGCAACTTATATGTTGTTGGCTCTAGTATAGAGAGATAGGGTAAGGAGCCTGGGTAAGATACGGAGGGAAATGGAGAAACCGGGAATGTGGAGCGTGTATCTCCAATATTACACATTATGATAAAACCTTGAAAAAAGTTCAGAAGTGTTTGTTTTTGCATCCAGGGCATCATTGATTTAGCTGGTTATCCCTGTAGATAATCTATTTAGCCTTCCTGTTAAAGTTGTTTGGACCTAACTAATTAAAAACAAAATGGGATTGTTTCCTTTGGCTTAGGGGCACCTTCAAAAATGATGGACAGTTTTTTGTGCAAATAAAATGTACAAAAAATAAAACTCTGACATTGCTTCTAATTACTTTAATTACTTTCTAATTATTATACTTTATACTTTTACTTCAAATAACATTCATTTTTGTCTCCAAATATGATTATCAGGGAAGTTAAAATAAAGACCGGAGAATGGTTCTTTGAAGAAAGAGACAAAAAGTTTCCATCTGCAGGTAATAGTGATGACTAGTTGTATGTTAATGTTCACTAGAGCAAGTGCATGCTTAATGTGTGGAATTCCAGATTATAGTGCCATAAATGTTATCTGCTTCTGCAGAATACAGAGTGCTGGCAGGCCTAGACTAGTTGCCTGAAATGTGGTTAAGTGGGCAAGGGTTAACAATATTGGAATCACATTTGCAGGTGCCTCATTGTAAGGAAATGTTGGTGGCACTTGTAGTTCTGTAATTACCAACTATTTGTGCTAGTAACATTGGACAAGATCCAGTCTTGAGAGTAAGATCTTTAGATTAGATTCAGATCTTTAGGCACTAATGACCTACTCAAGAGTGGGCAAAACCATGTTGAATTGTAGGGGAGTAAAATTTTATTAGTTGCAAACAATATTAGAGATGAGAGATGATTTCCTAGAACAAGTCTAATAACAGTGTAACAGTAACACTGGTGGCCATACCCGACAATCCTGGGTTTTGGGTAAAAGTCGGCCTGTGGAAGGCCACCTTAAGATTGTAAAATCATATCTCCNAACTTTTAAGGTCCGGGCTGCGGTACATATAAGCCCCGCCTTCCCCTTTTAATGTGACTCACGGCATCCTATTGAAATCAAAGTTTGTCCCCTTAGCGGGACACACTGGGAGGCGGAAAGGACAGCGGGACAGTCCCACAAAAGCGGGACTGTCCCACTGAAAGGGGGACAGCGGGACAGTTGGGGGGTATGTATAAGTACACTTGGGCAAACTATAATGAATTCCAGGGGAAGTAAAATGAATTCAGGGAGAATACTTTTGCTTATTGCACACATGTAACAGCAACACTGGCTGATATACTATTATTAGACTTCGGCTGGAAACATCTAAGATCTCAACTACAACTGGACATCTCTCAACCCTGATACTGTTTGCAATTCATTATGGTTTTGCATGGGTGTAAATTTAAGCTCTTCCTTTAATTCTGGATCTGGTCTAATATGTGCCAGTATGGTTGCATGCCCCCCTGAACTTAACTCTGAACTGAACTTAATCTTTTCCCAGTTTTTCGTAGCCCATAGATTCTTGATAGCTTCCTAATTACTGCGCATTCAAAGATTGCATAATAGTATTGTTTTGTCAAACAATAAAGTACCTAGTTCTCCCTTAAATACTGATCATAAGGATTCAATTACATATAGTGCAAATTCTATTGAACTGAATATACANTTTGTTAAATGTAAAAAATACATATTGTTACAGCTTCCTAGTGAGACAAGAATACATGCACAATGCGTACATGTGTTTATACACAAATACACTATAGACAACATTTCTAATTGGATGCTGTGCATACAAGTTCTAGATACAATAAATAAATAGATATTTTTATGCTGCACAACTCCTTTTTGTTTAAGAAATAAAAATAATACATATAATACATATTTTCTGAATACTTTGTTTTACAGGTAAACATGAAACAGCTGGTAGCAAACTTTTAAAATCCTACCAAAAGATGAGGTAAGTGCATTTCTGAGGGCTACAAATCTATAATATAAACCTGAATACACCCGAAGAGTACATTTATACACCCGAAGAGTACATTTATATGTATGTAAGCTGATCAGAATGTTCTGTGTCCCTCTCACTGTGTATGCAGCTATTTTAGAAGAAAATAACTAAAATTTAAATTTTACTTGAATGAATAAATTACTTCTTTTTCAACCATGTATGAATAAATCCAAGTATATTTTATATGTTTGTTAAAATGTTGCATTATTTTGTCCTCCTCCCCCCAAACATGCATTGTAGCAAGATCTCAGTTGTTCCTCCTACACCACCTCCATTCTCTGAAGCAACCTGTGTGTATTCTTCAGTGGTAATGTATAAGTATTAAGTGTATATATATATATTATACTTGTTTTATAATGTATGAATTATTGTATATTTGTATATATTATTACACAAATATATTATTAATATAGAAAGTTGATATATACATATGTATTTGCTTATCGTTCACATACACTGTTATTTAGACTTGACTGGGGCACATCACCACTGTAATACATGTATCCACTGCAATTCAACATGGTTTTGCCTAGTTGTATATTTTCCATCTGTTTTCCCTGACCATGGTTGATGTGTGATGTGCGACACGCACATCATTTACCTAGTAAAAGCGTTCCTAGAAATAAAGACACTTGACACAGAATTGGGGTGCACTAACGAATTGATTTATTTTAATTTAAATTATATTTGGTTGGGGCCACAAAGCATAGCAAGTAAAGTGTTACAGCTGACAATAAAAGAAAAACACCAACTTTAACAAAACACCACAACAACAGTAACAAACAACAGTAGCAGTTTTTTTGCTCAACCTGCTCACTTAGATATGACCCAGTGGCTGCTAAATCACGCGAACCTACAACAAATGGAATTGTAATTGGTTGTCACTAAATATGTAAATACTACCAACTTGCTTATGCTTCCACCGCTACCACGTAAGACAACCAAACCTCTTTCCCAAAGGAAGTTTAATTTCTCGTATTTTCAAACCTTCGATCTGGCCCAAGGTAACTACACAAGTCTTTAGTATACATGATGTACTGAATCTGGAAAATTTTCCGTGTCTAATTAGGTGATAAGGTGATTTTTTGGGCTATTATCAGACAGCATTTTTAAAATTCCGCTGAATTATTTTGTGATAATAAAATAATGTTCCATGTTACTGTAGTCAGAGGGAAAATGGTAAATACCAACAGGCTTTAATATTTCTTTTCAAATTTTCCTATTCATTACAAATAATTGAGTTGTGGAGGTTGGCGATTTGTACCCACCTGTTCTTCCACTTAGACAATTTTGGCACCGCTAGAGCAATATTGCTTTATACATTGTGTTTCTTATGTCTCCTCCACTGGCAGGGCTACTTATGAGTAATCCCTCCTTATTGGTGTGGACAGGAAAGGAAAGAAAACTCGGCAGTATATAATGACCGCATCCTCTGCCAACTGTGTCTTCTTTCCTTTCCTTCGGTGCTACAGGCTGCACACAGCGTACCTCTCTCTCTCAGGGTGCCATGCCACCCACTGCCGGCACCGACCCAGGCATGGCGCGTACACAGCTTGCAGGTCCCTGGNGTCTGGCTTCCTCGTTCTGATGCCTGGAACAATAACTGTTCCTTGTGTGATAAGCTCCTGGAGGAGGATTACTTGGAGTCTGTATGTGTGGAATGCATGGCTGCACAGCAAAAAGCTCCTACCCAGAAATTTATAAACATGATTAAAGTCTCCCTGCCGGACACCTTTCTACCCAAGGATGACCAGAGGCCAAGATCCTGAAAGAGAGCCCGTTCAGTGCCTAGTGAGCACTCAGAAACAGAAGAAAGAGCCCTTCTTTCTGAGCACTCCCAGAATTTAGAGGAGAAATCAACAGTGTCACAGGAGTTCTCAGAGGGTGGTGCAATGCCCTAGAAGCGGAAGTCCTCAAGGGAGCCAAGATAACAGACATCCTCAAGGCCTTGCAGGATATGCAAGTCACCATCGAATTCATTTGTCAGGCCTCCCTGGACTCTGTGCGGCTTTCGGCCAGGCAAGGAGCAAGTGTGGCGGTGGCAATGAGCATCAGATGCCCAATCCAAAGCAAAGTCATTGACCTTGCCCTTCCATCTCTTTGGGTGCCACCTGGATGATATTATCACCAAGTCCTCTGGAGGAAGGTCACAATGTTTGCCCCAGGATAGAGTCACCACAAGATTCTCTTTCAGACCTGCTAGGCCCCTGGCTGACATAAAGGAGGCCTGATCCTACAAGCCAGGAAGAGTGTGGGGGTCAGTGGATGGCCCCATCTAGGAGTTTTTTTCGTGGCTCAAGGGGAAGGGACAGACCAGGTCGGGGGAAGGCTGTCACAGTTCCTGGAAGTCTGGCAGAGGACAATGGCAGACAAATGGGTCCTGGAAATCATCCATTCCGGCTACAAGCTGGAATTCCTCAGGATCCCCAAGGCGACATTTGTCAAATCTCCTTCTCCCCCGGGTCACCATGAAATCCGACGCACTCAAGCACAACTTAGCGCTCATGCACCAGCAGAAAGTGGTGTCTCTCGTACCACCAAATCAAAGGTTCCTAGGAATGTATTCACAGAAATCTCCCGTACCTTCACCAAGGTCCTGGTGGTACTCATAGCAAGATTGAGAAGAAGGCATAATGGTTTGACCTTACTTGGTTGATATCCAGGTCATGGCAGACTCAGAAGAGAAAGCCCAGTGTCATGTAAGTAAGGTAGTCAAGGCCCTTCAGCAGCATGGCTGGATTATTAACTTCTAAATGAGCCATCTGTCCCAAAGTACATGTGTAAAATACCTGGGAGTGGTCATAAATACCATCAAGATGCGAGTGTACTCAAGAAAGGTAAGTGTTCAGTGGGCAGAACACCACATGAGGAATTTTCAAATCAATTCCTCAGCCAGTGGGACAAAAACCTGACACAAAATATAAGGATACCAGTCTCCATCAGAACAAGGTGGTTACAAGAAGGAAGGTTACAGCCAGGAAAGCCTTTTCAAAAGTCCCAACAACTGGTCCTGACTACAGACACAAGCGCCACAGGATGGGGAGCAGTCTGTGGCAAAAGATTTGTCCAGGGTCCATGGGATCCCTCAATGGTACTGCTGCATTTAAATGTAAGAGAAATGCAGGCAGTGAAGTTGGCCTGCTTGCAGCTCCAAGACCAACTCAAGAATCGGTAGTCGCATCCTTACTAAAAGCGAGGAAAAAAATCGCCAAATACCCTGTACTATAAAATCTGGAAGAAATTCATCTTCTGATGTAAACAAACTTCTAGAGACCCTCAGGACATACCATCCATATTAGAGTTCCTGCAGAAAGGAGTAGAGTTAGGGTTAACCACTAACAACATTAAAGTGCATATTTCGGCGCTTATCGCTCTAATGGATCGTGATTTATTAGTGCCATGCATAGAATATGTCCCCTTGGGACCTAAATCTTGTCTTTGATGTTTTGACTAACTCTCCCTTTGAGCCTTTGCAATCACCACTCAAGTACCCATCCTGAAAGGTGGCAATCAGTTCAGCTACCTTATCTTTCATCAAGATAAGGTAGTGCCGTGCACCAACCTCCATTTCTTACCTAAGGTGGCTTCTCAATTTCATATCAACCAGGAGCTGGTTCTCCCTTCCCTATGCCCTAATCAAAACGGGTAGCTTGAGAGGAAGTTCCATACCTTAGATGTAGTAAGGGCCTTGCGGGTTTACCTAGACAGGACCTCAGAGTTAAGGTGCTCTAAGAAGTCATTCCTTCTCTTTGATGGTAAAGGGGAATGCTGCTTCCAAACAGACCATTGCAGGTGGATTAGTCAGCTATCATTGAGGCTTACAAAATTAAAAACCTAGCGCCCCCTGCCAACCTAAAAACACATTTGACTAGGTCAGTTGCAGCCTCCTCCAGATAAAGAGGGGGCATCGATTCCCGAGCTATGTAAAGCCGCAGGGTGGGCTTCAGTCCACACATTCACGAAACATTATAAAGTGGTCGTTTTAGCTTCAGTGGATTCTAGGTTCGGACAGAGTCCTTAGTGCAGTAGTTGACTGAGTCTCTTCTTGTATATACTTATTAGACCCACTCATTTAGTTATTGATACTGCTTGGGTAGGACCCATAAGTAGCGCTGCCAGTGGAGAAGGCATAAGAAAATGAATACCTTTTAATGTGGTTTCTTTTACTCCTCCATGGCAGCGCATATCATTTAAGCTTGGGAAGTCTGAGACACAGTCGTTAGAGGATGAGATCATTATATACTGTAGGGTCTTCTTTTATTTTCTCTCAAAGACAAGAAAAGAAAAAGGTCCCTCCCAAAGGGATGCACTCTTCTCATTCGTGCAACGTTTTATGACATATCTACAGATGGTAAGATCATAGTCTGTAGATCTGTCGTAAAAAGTTGCATGAATGAGAAGAGTGCATCCCTTTGGGAGGAACCTTTTCCTTTTCTTGTCTTTGAGTAGAATGTTAGCTGAAGGGGGTTCTGGATGGCACCACCCCAAGAGTATTATTAATCACCTTACATAGGGGTATTACAGAGGTTTCTTCGGAACACAACAGAGGGTGGGATGCCCAATGGAAAATTGTGTCTTTGCTTTCTTTCCTTTCCTGTTAGCACCAATAAGGAGGGATTACCCATAAGTAGCGCTGCCACGGAGGAGTAAAAGAAACCACTATAACCGGTACCAATTTGCAGATTTGCTCTGTCCACAAATCCATAATCTACATAATCTAAAAGTAAAACTGTCACAGTCTGAGAAATCCATAAATTCAGCTTAAAGCCAAATGTTTTATTCATGTTTTAATTTAAACTCTCCTCTACAGGAACTCAGCAAATCAAAAGGCTTTAATAAGTCCGTGGAAAACCTCTTCCTGTCTCTGACATCACAAGTGAAAAGTAAGTCTGGGAAAGAAAATTGGTTAGGTTCCCCTCTGTAATTCAGTAAAGTGTCCTAACCCTTTCCCTAGTTTTGGCTGCCCCTACCCTTTCATATGAATTAGTTCACTGAATTACTATTATTACCTACCTTGTGTGGGTTTTTTTTTTTTTTTCTTATTGACAATCTTATTGATGAGGCACTCAGGGTTAAATACATTCAAATGAAAAATTCAAAATTTTTATAAAGAAACCTTTTATATTAATCCTATGTTCTTTTAAGTTAATAATCTTCTATGTTTTTATTAGAAATATCTAAGTCCCAGAATGACATGTTGACCGATAAATTTCACCTAAGCACTGACTATGGGCGACCTGCAGAGAGGAGGAAAGAAAGGAGGAGTCATTCAGATACTGCTATTAATATAGCGAGTCAGGTACTTAAGTGATCTACAGGAGCTTTCCACTTCTTACTAGGACAATATTTTACCAGAATAAATCATTAATGTGTTTATCTCACAGCTAGAAAACTCCAGCAGCCTGCACCAACTTATCCATAAAGCCAAGGAGGACATGGTAGGAAAAAAAGATGTGAGCCAAGAAACAAATGATATCCCTGATACAAAAAACAGGATGTTCTTTGGGGATATGAAACAAGTAGGTATTTATATGCACTACAATTGACATTGTGTGTTACAAATTACTGCAAAATGTATATATTTACACTTTCAACAGTGAATGTAACATATGTATACAAAAGTGTCCAGTGGTACATCATAGGTCACATTGCCCTTGCAGCTAAAACCGCTTTAGGTCAGTTGTGAAAATCCTCTCTCTCCCCTCCCTCCGCTTTCACTATTAATTGCTGAGACTAATTTCAATTACACCATAGTGATTTGATCCATACTCTGCTAACTCCTCTTCCCTGCTCATTAAATTGGTCTGAATTAAAGGCGATCCTAAGGCTGTTCCTCTGACCCCGTCATTGGTTGTGAATCTCCTGACCACTCCAGCCTCTCTGATGGTCGATGGCCCCTCTGTAGTCTGACTCTCACAACCTGTTGTTTGTAGATCTCCAGTACCATGTGTTCCTGGAACTCCCCCTCCCTTTTTTCTTCCCTCTCTCCCCTTTCCCTTCCCTTTTTCTCTATTTACCCTTCGCCTTCATGTCCCCTGATTTTTTCCCTGTTACATTGTATTTTGTTTCCCAATTATGTTTCTGCTTTACCATTCTACTCTTGTGGCTATTTCTGTATGGTGCTTTCGTTGCTTTCTCTTTATGAAAGAGCCTTTTAGGAACATATCATTTAACTGAGTTAATTCTGCCTCCTCCATTGGCAACGCTACATATGGGTAAATCCCACCTTATTGGTGCTCACAGGAAAGAAGACATGGCAGTATATAATGACCTGCCAACTGTGTCGTCTTTCCTTTCCTTTGTTGCTTACAGGTTGCAGACCGTGTACCTCACCTCCAAGGTCTCTCCATGCTGCCTGTGCCGAACCAGGCATGGCGTGCACGCTGGTCACAGCCCCATTCTAGACTTCAGGAGGCTAAACAGATTCATGAGGGTACCTACATTCAAAATGGAGTCACGAAAGACCATTCTACCATACATCCCGGAGAACGCTTATCTCTCTAAAATAGAACTAAGGGATACCTACTTGCATATCCCCATCTCATTAGGACAAAGAAAGTTTGAGACACAGTCGGCAGTGAGCTTTGTGCCATTGCGTTTGGCCTTGCTACGTCTCCATGCACCTTTACAAAGAGAAGAAGGCATAATGTTATGGCCACCTAGACCCAGGTGTCTTCGAGCTAGCAGCTTGGATGTTGAAATCCAGTAAATAAGGCAGTGGGGATTCTCTGAGGCAGTAGTCTCAACACTTTTAAAGGCAAGGAGAATGTCTACTTTCTCACTATATATATCTGGTGTACACGGTTCTCCAAAGATCTACATAACGTCTATGCTAGACTTTCTTCAAGCAGGCGTTGATAAAGGTTTAGCTACTAATATCATCAAGGTGCAAATATCTCCTCTGAGTGCCATTATGGACTGTGATATAGCCTTTAATCGTTTTTTCTCCAGATTTATTAACACCATGCAGGAAGACCGGTCTTCCGTCAGACTATAGCTCCTTGGTATCTTAATCTAGTGTTAGATTTACTAACTGACTCTCCCTTTGAGCCCTTACAGGAAACACCATTGAAATATTTGTCCTGGAAGGTGGCATTCCTCATAGCCATTATATCAGCTAGGAGGGTATCTGAGCTGCAGGTCCTCTGGGCTGAACTGCCTTTGCTCAACTTTCACCAGGACAAGGTAGTTTTACTCCTTTACTGAAGGTTGCCTACCAGTTATATATTAATCAGGAACTAGTTCTCCGTTCCTTGTGCCCAATCCCAGTAGATGACCTAGAGAAAGTTTCATATGTTGGCTTTAGTAAGAACCCTTCATGTTTACATAGATAGGACTGCAGAGTTTAGGTGCTCTAAACAACAGTTCCTTCTCTTTGAGGCTAGAACAACGGAGAATGCTGCCTCCAAACCTTTCATCATCAGATGGATTAGATTCATTTCTGAGGCGTATAGACTAAAACTCTCCCTTTAATTTAAAGGCCCATTCCACAAGGTCTGTAGCAGCCTCCTGGTGCGGATAAAGAGGAGGCATCTATTTCCAATTTATGTAAGGCTGCATGGTGGGGTTCAGGCCACACTATTACAAAACACTAAGAATTTGTATGCTAGTTCTGCAGACACTAGATTCTGAAGGAGGGTCCTTTTTGCAATGGTAAACTAGGCCCTTCATTGTATATACTTTGTTTAAGTTGCCTCAATTATATATTTATACTGCTTGGGTATGACCCATATGTAGCGCTGCCAATGGAGGAGGCAGAAGAAACTACAGATTAGTACCTGTTAATTTGGTTTTATTTACTCCACCATGGCAGTGTCTGGTTACCCTCCCTATGTAATGCATTATTCTGTTATACTAACCTGATATTTAATTGAAGCTTTGGAAGTTTGAGACACAGTCGGCAGTGAGTATGGTCATTATATACTGCCGTGTCTTCTCTCCTTTCCTGTGAGCACCAATAAGTGGGATTTGCCCATATGTAGCTGGTAATTTAACTTTACTATACATTTTTGTGATTAATAATATGTTTAGGTGAGCTACACAGAGATTTGTTTTTGTGACTTTTGTGAATACAGGTTGCATTCTTTTACTGGGTCACTTGATGTTTCTGTCTTGCCTGCCTTATTCTGTGGCAGCTGCTGTACAATCTTTCTTAATAAAAAACTGGTACCAAATCAAAAGTGGCAGGAAGGGGTTATGACAATGATTTGCATATTATGCAAAAGCGACAATGTTTTACAAATCATACCTGCACAAATGCTAAATATACTGATAAAGATATAACCAGTTATATCATTTTCACCCGTTTACTCTTTTTCCAGGCTAGTATGACCAGCATCAATAGTGTGTGCACCGATGGAGGCATTGTTGATAATGCCAACGTAACTGGAGAAATTGAGTTAGCCATTTCATACAGCCTGAAGACCTGCACTCTGGAGATCTCTATCAAAGCATGCAAAAACCTGGCATATGGGGATGAGAAGAAGAAGAAATGTAATCCGTAAGACACATCATGTGCTTTGCATGAAATTTGTTTTGGGAGCCTCAACCCTTTTGACCTTATGTGTTTTAATGTAATTGGTAACAGGAAATCCATAGCTACAAGTAAAATAATGTTTATGATGTCTGCAGAATGAAAACTTAATAATGGCTTCTAAAGGGTAGAACTTGAAGTATCTGCAGTGCATTGAGGGAACTATTACCATACTACCTCCTGTCCACCATGCATACTATATTTACTAAACAGTGGAAATGGAAAGGTGGAGATGTTGCCCATAGCAGCCAATTCTAGCTCTCATCGTTCCTATTGCATACTAGATGATGTTAGATGGAATCTGATTGGTTGCTATAGGCAACATCAACAGTTTCTTTCGCTTTATTATGCAGTGTTTTCCCACAACTATGGTGCGGAAAAAGTTGCAAAATAAGGATCCGTCATAATTATGTTGGAGCAGACCATGTAGCGTAAAGCAGTAATCAAAGAAACAATACAAAGGCAGGGTCTTTAATGATATTTTACTACTTCTATGACAATGTCTCCTGTTATATTACTTTTGTGTTTCCTATTTTAGGTATGTGAAGACCTACTTGCTTCCTGACAAATCTTCCCAAAGTAAAATGAAAACAAGTGTTAAAAAAAATACAGTGGACCCATTATTTAATGAAACTTTAAAGGTAAAAAAGGCATTTAAGATAAATAGATGGTCATTTTCATGCCAAAACCCAGTATACCATTAACCATTCCTTTTACTGTCAATTCACTTTGGTCGTTTTAGGTATATACAAAATGTATGCAGGGAACGACCTATCCTAACCTCTGGAGAGGACGCAGTAATCAGACTATGTTCTATGTTTTTCTAAAAACAAATTAACCCCATAATAAGGATTTTTTAAATATATTTAAAAAAGGTCTTTTCCATGATCTGCTCCTATGACATACATTATCCCTGAGACGTGTATAATGTGCTACTGCAACTAAATAATAAAATCTCCCCTTTTTCTCATTTAAATATAGTGGAACTTTCTGTTCCGCTAGTACAGAGCGGATGGATGCCCAGACTGCAGATGGCCGGCAGTGCACATCTCTTGCATGTTCCCCCTTTCTTAGCATGCTTAGTGCTCATTTTCTCTGGATCTGCCCCTTCCTAAATCTTTTCCAACCCTAAGAAGCACATGACTTCTACACATGCTAGTGATAAGCATCTATGGGAGCTTATGGATGACTAGAAGTTTTAAATGTACATCATTTTGATTTCATATTTTTTTCATTCGTGGTTTTATTTATTTTTTATTGACTTTTCCCATCAAACAGACAATGCAGAAAAGAAAATATATATTAATGATATACAAAAAGTAACTAGACATTGGTGTCTCTTACTTACTCATGATAGAAGTACAAAACTTCAGTATATAATAATTTTAGCACTGAACAGTCGTACATATATAGTATTTACAAAATCAAGTCTACTTATCGTTAACAGTGCCAAGCAAGGTTCTCTAATGGGGGGTACATATCGGGTATATATATGGGTATACAGTACTTAGTGAACCATCGCCAGATCCCTAATATACCTCACTTTTAATACATTATGCGAAATTCCTGTGCTGCAGGCGCCCTAGGTAGACCTAGCACTGTGTTCCCTGTTGGTGAATGACGAATCAGCGTGACGTCATCACATTGTGCTGGTACATGATGTGATGACTTCATGTTGCTTTAAAACTACAGAGGAGGGTGGTGGAGTGGTGCCCTTCGCCTTCCTGGTTATTAATTATTGCAGGTTGTTTTTATTCACCTTTTTTCCGTTAGGCACCTGAGTTCGCTCTGGTCCTGCCCACATCTAATATATGAGAGCTATATTCAAAAGTCTTGAGACATTAATGTGTGCCATCTCCAGACTACACCTTCTAATATAGCTCTAATGTATTATATGTGAGTAATCTTTTGTTTTTGTGCCATCTGCAAATCCCTGATTTAACCTACTTGTAATACATGTGAGCTTTAAAGAAGTATTGAGATAGCACATTGCCTGAACACATCATTATCTTGAATGATTGTAGATCAGCAGCACTGTGTGTGACTTATTTTCTGATGTACTGTCATTCATCTGCCTGGCCTTTCTAGAAGAACTTGACACTGACAGTAGATTGGGGTCGTCATGTGACACACACATCGCTATGCAGCATAGCGCCTGCTGACCTGAACCATTCAAAACATATGAGCTGTTGCACTTATGCAGTGTCTCCATGTTCTACTTTTTTCTGAGTATTGAGAGAGGTTTCAACCTGCTGCCAAAACAGCAATTGCCACTGGTTATTATATTAAGTGGTATCAATATTTTTACAGTTCTGTAAAATTATAGTCCCTTAAAAAATGTTGCTTCTTAGTTGCTCCCCCAGGCCATGCACCTTTTAAATGCTAATTATTGTTTTCCATGTCAGTATACCATAGAGCGTTCTCAACTGGAGACACGAATCCTTCATGTATCAGTGTGGCACACAGGTACACTAAAGAGAAAAGTTTTCCTTGGTGAAGTGATTATCCAACTGGAATATTGGGACTTTGAGGACAACTCTACTCAGTCATTTCATTGGTACCAACTAAAAGCAAAGGTATTCTTTCTTTCTATGTATGTTACTTATGTTTTATTACGTATGTTACTACCTATGGAGAAAGTGTGTCAGGAATCTCATCTAATCTCTCTAATGTCATGATAATGCTGCATTAATCTGCTCATGCAATACGACATTCCACACTTCTGCACTTTAACATGGTTCATGTTTTCCAGTTGTCTTTTATTGGCAAATAGGAAGCATTATTATTATTATTATTATTGTTATTATTATTATTATTATTATTGTGACTAGATAATGCATTTACTTCTGCATGTAAAAAGGAATTGGAAAATAATTGTTTACTATCAATGCTTTTTCAAAAATGCTAATGGAGCAATTCAGGTTAATGCATTGTGCGACCACACTGTCTGTTTCCATATATCATTTATGTACCAGTCTGAAAGCACTCTGTGAGCCGTATACACACACTGTGTGTTTGTGGTGATGCTGTAGTGATCTGGATTACAAGAACAAAGGCTAATGTATGCAGGCGTGTGTGTGTGTATATAGATATATTGTATTATCTTTTTTGTTCATTGTTTCTATTTTCGTAGTCGAAAAAGCATGAAGAGAGCACAGTGCCATACCATGGGGAGCTGTGTGTTAGGATGCGACTTGAAATGCCCCTGGTGTATGAGCGTTCCATATCAGATGGTAAGCAGCTTGCAGCAGTCCACAGTTTATGAATGTAACAATAAATGAAGCATGCTTCTCATACTAATGTCTTCAACCATGCAGGGGCAGCGGTAAAACATTTGGAAGAAGTCCAACTTCATCTTGTAGTAAAAAGTGCCAAGAATCTGATGTTGAGAACAGATGGCTTTATAAGTCCTTTCGTTAAGAGGTAATTTGGCAAGGAGATCTTTTTCCTTTGTTTATTGATGTATCATTTTGTTTAGCTGTAAATTACATATGCATTTCTTTATTTTAATAGTTGTCTTGTTTTGCCAAACAAGTGTGAATTAAAACAAAAGACTTCAGTGCTCAAAAAACAAACCTGTCCAGAGTGGAACCATAGAATCATTTATAAAATAGTGAATCCTAGTGATCTTAGGACATCTCGACTGGATCTTACTGTGTGGGATCAAGGTTTGACGGAGCGATTTATGTGTGGGACCACCATGAGTACAGGTACATTCTACTTCTTGAAAATGTGACTCTTAACATGTTTCAGTTTATTCGGAAGTGTAAGTTTAGCATGATAAAGCTGGAGTGATCAGAGCATTTTGGGGATTAATCTCAACTGGAACATGCCACAATTCTGTTGTATCCAGTACTGGACTGGATACAACATATTCTGTTGTATGCAGTACTTACATGCACTGATCTTTTGCTCCGGCCCTATAAATAAAATCTCCTTCATACCTATAGATGACTCCCAAAAGTGTTAATATATACTCCTTTCAACTCCTGAAATAAGGACAAAATATTAGTTTGAGAGAGAGACATTGAGATATCGTTTATTTTACTTTGCCATAATGATTGCCTGCTGATTTTAAAGATACCATTCACTGCCACCTTGTGGCTAACAGGCTAACAGTCAAAACAGTTTTATTTTTTGGTTTTGCAGTTGTATGAGGGTTTAGCAATCTTGCCAAAGTTTTGCAAAAATTACATTTTAATTTTTGATGCCATTTGGGATATTTGTCATGGGCAATTTGTTTTAAGGATAACACTCCTATAATAGATTTAAAGAACGCACATTTTAGCAACCCCTTGGTTTTTTTTTCCCATCAATAAGTTTGTATGAAAGATTTTTCAAAGAATCAAATGGGGTACAGAAAAGAAAAAAGGGGAGGGTCAGTGGGGTACATAATAATACAATATAAAACATTGCAGAGGAACAACTACCAACCCCTTGGTTTTTAATACTTACCTTACCTTTTTTCCCACACTCATGACCGGTGTATGGTTTATGTACACTTTATAACTTTATAACTGGTGCTCATATGTTATGGTATCACATGTGTCTGTTATGTTTTTCTTTACAGCGTAATTACTTCCCTAGCACAATGTTCTGTGTCCTAAACACAACCCAATGTTTTGAGGGGCAGAGGGGCAACAGGAGTTATTTCTATAGCAGTGGTCAGCATTTACATATTTCTTAAGCTGAGCATCCACTAGAACAATATCTTTCTAGTGGTTATTGGTACCAATAAACAGGGCAATTTTCCCTAGGTGCCCCCCCAAAAAATAGCCCATAAAAAAATATAGATAAAAATTATTAAGCCATACTTACCTCTCTTTAGCCATGGCTGAACACTGGAGAGGTGCCCAGCTGTTTCCCCACTCCCCTAGCATGTCCTCTCTGACTGGAGAGGAAGTTCTGTATTCGTGTAGGTGCATGTGCCTGAGATGAAGCACAAGAGGAGCAGGTGGACACAGCTTTAGCAATGTCTAACACATTTTCATTGTTTTATTTATCTCAAAGGTAAGGAAGCCAGTGCCTCTGATTGCCACCAAAGAGCACAACTGTTCTGGGAACAATTGCTCAATACACCCAATGAATGGATGGAAGAGACTCTAATATTATCAAACAAGGGGACTTTTTCTTTCTAAACCATGTGCCTAATGTAACAGTGTTTTCAGTCAAGGTCAGAGAGCGGAAGATTGCCCAAGGATGAGGGCAAGGATGATTGTAAGGATGAGGAACCCTGAAAGTGAATTCAAAAGCAGCACTAGACAAAACTATTTTGTGGTACAGAGAGAAATAAAACACCATTATTTACAGGTCTTGAGGGCATCTGACCGAAAAATGTTTTGTTAGCTGAGCAAAGTTGAACCTTGCTATATGGTTCTAGTGTTCCTGGCTTTTGAGGTTTATTCCAAAACTTATTCTTGCTATTGGGTGAATCAAACCTGGACATTCCTTATTGCAGCAAATCATACATAACACATAATTAGACTGCATTCTGTACACAATATACTATAAATAATTTAGTAACATTACTTTACAATATTGTTTTTCAATTCTATTTTAGTTTGTATATCTTTCTGGACTTTTTTGTGTTTTAAGTGTTGTTTTATGACTATATATAATGTTGTCTGTAGCGTTATATATTGTTATAGTTGGCCACAGTATATTACTTTTCCGCATTGCATTCAGGATATGTTCTGGAGGTTTTGGTTTTGTTATTTCCTCAAGGGCCATAATATATATATATATATATATATATATATATATATATATATTTAGCTTTAGCTTTAATGTGCAGACTTTTGTATTATAACTTTATTTTGTTTCTTTATCGGCCCATTAAGACATTTTTTACTTTCATTTGCACTAACGTTTTCAGTATTAATATGCTGTGGTGACAGTGGCTTAAATAGATTGATGTTTATAAACTACCTATTGGTTGATGAGTTTTGTTTCTTTTGTCCTACCATTACCTTTGTACCTTGTCACTTTTTAATAATAAATAATCACATAGAAAACTTTTTTTGGTCCTTTTTTGAGCAACTTATTTATACAACATAATATCCTAAAGAGTGGAAGCATGTGAGCAGGGCCCTTTTCCCCACCCATTCTGTCTGTTACCACCCAGTCATGTCTTATTGATTGTTAAAAATGTCTGGGGCAGGGCTTGGCGCACAACTCGGCTGGTCACGTCCTGTACAGGCTCCGAGCGACTCTCTGTTTCCCTGCCCCTATTTGCCCTCGAGCCTGCCTGAGAGCTGCAGCTGGTGCCTCCCTGCCTCCTTATCGCTCTGGTGCCTCCATGGTTTGTGGTGTGCCATCTATTTCCCTGGTGCTCGGCTCCGGATCTGCTGTAGCCTAGGGGGTGTGGTGGTGCGGCGGGTCACGGCTGTCCCCGCTGGTCCTGTGTTTGTAGTCCTCTCCACTGTGCACCGCCACTATCCTGTGCACGGCGGACAAGTGGCCCCCTCCTGATGCAGTAACCCGGTTGCTTAACCATAACTTTAGAGGTGCCATTTCATTTTGGTATGTCCGACTGATTGCCCTGTGTGAGCCCTGTAAAACTCTGGCACAGCTTCATTGGGAGAGTGATCAGGGGGTCGAGTTGTCTGTCCCACAGTGGTCCCATTTGTCCTGGGAGTCTTCAAATGTTCTCTCTGTACCAACCATGTTGAAATGTTTCTAAAGCGCCTCCACCACATGTATTCTGGGATTTCCCTGTGATCCAGCCACTCTGGAAGGCGGTGTTTGACCTCACCTTCAAGGTCTTTATGATGCCTATTTCCCCAGACCCTACTGTAGGTTTGCTCTAGTTTTGGGACCTTGTCCCAGCTAACAATAGATATGTTCTGGGCCATACCATGATTACCTCCAAAGCTGCTATAGCTTAATTATGGAAGGACCCCAACCCTCCCACCCTGTTCAAAATTAAAAATAAGATCCAATTTAGTTATGTAAACGAGGGGTGTCCCAAATGCTTCCGAGGGACCTCTCTCCTGATTCGTTGGCTCGCTTGGTCGAAGCTTGTAGCCGGAAACCCTGGAGGCCAGGTGGCATCTGCTCTCGCTGCTCTTCCACCCTCTTCCCCCCTATCAGTGGAGATTAGGCCTTCTGTTTTTGCATTCTCATGTTGTTTTCTGAGGTGGTGATATAGGCTCCCGCTTTCAAAAACCCTATGCTCATGTTGGTCTCCTTCCACCTTCCCTTGGAGGTATCTTTATGGTTATTTCTGCAATGTCAATTCTGCAATATTTTGTGTATAAAATCCCCTTGATTCCTTTGTGCCACTACATGTCCCAGCATGCTTTGGTAATTAAACATTTCAGAATTTTAGAAAAAAAGGCAGATTTAACCCCTTCCGACCCTGCGCCGTACATGTACGGCGCAGTCGGAAGGTCCGTAAGGACGAGCGCCGTACATGTACGGTGCTCGTTTAAATGTCTCCCCGCGACGCGTTTCGTTCCTTAGGAGAAAGTTCCTAAGGAACGAAACGCGTCGCCTTTTACTATACCTCCGGGACTTTTTATACATTGAAATTGTCGATCTATGCTAAAAAAGAGAGAAAAAAGACTGAGTATCCTAAGGAGAAAAACCAACTGCCTGCTCAGAGCCCACCAAAAGGAGAGTTACATC
>JABWIB010001380.1:39535-50922 GCA_016617825.1 Platyplectrum ornatum | reverse complement strand
GTCCTGTTCCAAAATTCTGAATCAGTTGGATACGTTAAAGCATTAAAAAGTTATTACCACATAAAGTGTAACATGTCAAATGTGTAAAATAGGGCTTGGTCTTTAAGGACCAAATAGGCTGCGTCTTAAAGGGGTTAAATTAGTGTGTAAGAGAAATCAAGATTACATATGTTTTTCAATGACTTCGTAGACTATCAAATAAAATCTAAAATAGTTTAGTAAAGTTCAGACAGAATAGGCAGAGGTACTAATTTATACATAGACACGTTGGATAACAGGGTATTAGTATGTATGTATTTTTTCTTAAATTTTTTATCCATACAATACAGTTAAAAAGAATTCATGAAAAGATTGGGAGGAACAATTGCATAACGCAGAAGAATAAATGACTTTTTAATCTTTTTGAGGGAGGAGGGGGGGGGGGAGATATCAGTAAAATTCTATTTTCCACAAAAATCTGAAAATGTGAAATGAACAATCTTTATAGCAAGTAATAAGTAAGGTACCTTATATAAAAGTCAATTTAAAATATTTTGTCTTGTAAATAACTTGAGCATACAGAACGCTAGAAGGTATGAGACATTTCAAACAAATTTTGTATATTAAAAGTTGCTAACTTTCTACTATAGCAGCAACATTATTGTGCAGTGCTGTCAGATTGATCAGTTTTATCTAATCTTCAACTAAGAACAGAAGTATGAAGCTAGATTATAATACATGATAATATATTATTGAACATATCCAGGTGCTCTATATAGATTCTCATGCAGACATCACAATTATTTTAAGACAAGAACAAAAATTAGCTGGGAAAGTAAGTTATGTAGAAAAATTTACATAAACAATATTTTTGGTAATCGGCAAAACATTAGACATACAATGTTACCTTATTGACTGGTGTCTCAATTACGTTTAATTTTTTTTTTTTACAAAAATACTAATTCCTACAGATTAGTCATATGTATCATAAGTGTATAACTATTACTGAACCTGCTATTGATTCCCTTATCTGAGTTAAGATACAGTTTACAGAAACATGAAGTATATACTGATACTTCTTAATCACCTGTACTTTACCAACAGTTGCAAAGATGGAAACCATCTAGTGCTGCTGCTGCTACCACTACTGATAAATCAAATCTTAATAGTCAAAAGTTTTGATGGAGAAGAAAGCACTGATTAACCTGCCCCCACATTAGGTGATAGATGAGGCTTTTCCCGCAATACCCTTGAGTCCAATCCTATTATTACCACAACTATTCTCATGCNGTATGTGGGTGCTTTCTGATCTGAAAGGAATTCCCTAATGCAGGAGTCGTCCAGTACCTCTAACAGTGCATGTTTTCCAGGTTATCTTGCTGCACAGGTGTGGTCATTACTTTGACATGTAAAAAGATCATCACTTTACGTACTATTACCTTTCTTATGTGTGGTCAAAACCTTTTTGCCTAGCCCAAGTGTAAAAAACAGTGTAACAGTAACACTGCTCAGTATCTGTGTGCAAAATGCAAAAATAAAGTATACTCCCTGCATGCAAACACTGATATTCATTTTACCTCCCCTGCAATTCATCATGTTTTTGCCGACTCTTGAGTAAGTCAATAATATGTAAATTCTAGAGCTGGTCCATTATTATAACTTGTGAGTTGACCTTAAAAACATGCACTGTTAGTGGTACTTGAGGACTCTGGTTAAAAACCCCTGCTCTACTGAATTAGAAATAAAAATTACTTCAGACCCTGAAGATTATTCATGGACCATAAAGAATATTCCCATATAAAAATGTAAATATATCTTCAATGTCTTCATAACAAACATTTCACAATGCTTTAACTTTGTTTTTTAGGTTTTAACTTTAACACTCAAAAATGTGATCTCCCTTTATAAATATGTTAACCATCAGGGGTTAATACATAATCTTAGTTTATGGTTACAAATAAAAATACACAGGAAAATGTATGGCACAATATTCACCCAAAAATTCTTTAATCACAGGCATATACCAATGAGATGACAGTGAAAAAAATGACCCTTTGTCATAAGTGTATATAATTTGGTGCCAAAGAGTGAAAATAATTCTTAAAAAAATGTTTTGATGCTTCATGATAAAAAAAACAATACCGTTTGGCACCACTATTTTAATTTATTGGAAATTATATATAAATGTAACGTTAAATAATTATGGACTTAAATAATTGCATGTTGCAAATGTGTTTGTGGTTTGGCCCCATGATACTGTGGTTTGGTTCTAAAGAATGAATAGTGGAAAAAAGCTGGCTTTATGTTGCTGCAGCAGCAATCAAGGGTCATCTATCAAATTTTATCATGCACAGACCCTATGTTATAATATATTCCTCTAGGGAGATATGATTGTATATGATGAGAAACAGCATCCTTTACATTGCTTCAAATTCATCAATTCTCTGTTTGGTGTTGCCCTGTCGGATTTGCCTCAGGGTCTTGTACTTGTCGCGACCCACTCGTACATTCTCTGTGTGTAGAAGATCGTTGTGAGTCTTCTTGGATTCATCCCTTGCTTGAGACAGCTCGTTTGTCAAAGCCTGGTAAGGAAACAGATAGAATAATGCTGGTCACACATATGTATTCTGTGGTCACCAACAGAGCATTTTGGAAAGACAATTTCCATGTATAAACTATCTACGACCGCATAAACAGGGTGCATGAGTATCACAATGAATGTCAGTTATTAAATTATCCATAAGTTATATTTTTGTCTTTAGTATTATTGCACAATCATTTACATATCAAAGAGTGACATTTTGTCATTTATATTTTCAAAAACAATCTCTTTATTCCTGAAAGTTATAGATCGAGAGATGCATGAATACACCCACCATTAGCTGCTTTTGTACACGCTCGTTCTTCTCTGCTTCAGTGATACGTTTTTCCTCTTTGCGGTCATCTTGGAAGTTGTCATAGGTGAATTCTGCGCTGTATTCCAAACTACTGTCATCTTGAAGGTGGTCATTTACATATTCTCTGACTGGCTCATACATGGGTGGAGGAGGAAGTGGTGGAAGTGATGTTGTATCAATTCTCATTTGTAGTTCTTCCTTGGTTTTTAGGAGATCGTGCTGGGCTTTCTGAGCCTATTTATCAAACAGAAAGTAAAATAAATAAGTCATTAACTAGAATACTAATAACCAGCACAAATTCAACTTTCATCCATTTTAGTTGCTCCTTCTGGCGTAACGTATATGCTGTTTTAAAGCAAGCAGTGTTGGGTTTGTAATGTTGTCTGTGTCCATATTAAACAGCATTGCATAAACGGCAACAGTGTGTATAAAATATGAATACTGAATTATATAAGATTTCTACAATGTCATGTCATATAGAAAATTAGAGACCCTTTATATGATTTATAACCTATAAGGATGAAGAAAGAGAGGGGTTTGACACTATAAAGCCTGTAGTTGGAAGTGAGCGCAAACTAAGCAACTTAGAATAAGCATTTAAAGGAAAGCATTCATGCTGTATAATTGTAATGAAGTATAAGGACGTACCTCGTGTTGCCATTCACAAACTTCCTTTTCTTTAGCTCTTCGTGCTTCTTCCAGGAGGGTAATCCTAGCTGTATACTCTGATAGCTCTAAGGCCTAAAAGACAAAATCAGTGACATCAAACAAACTACAACTGGTTGTCTGTATGGTGAGAGACTAATATGGAATAACATTCATTATAATAAAAAAAAAGTTGTAGTAATTTTACTTTTTTTTACCACCATGTTCTGTAAATTATTCTTGAACTTGTATGGTTGATTGATATCACATTCTGAAATATACTACAGGTCCTCTTAGTTTCAAAATAAGTTATAACAATATTCAATGTATAATATTTACATTAAAAGGACCATCCCTATATTGCACGATGCAAAAATAAGTTACTGTATATACTCGAGTATAAACAGGGGCACCCAATTTCACCATAAGAAACAGGGAAAACTTATTGACTCGAATATAAGCTGACCCCCAGTATCCCCATCATGTCACAGACGCACAAGGCTGGTATGTGTAGATGATTTTTTTGGCACAGGACACTTCGGCCTACTTACTAAGCAGGGAGATAGAGTGACTGAAGGAAGGATATACAGGAGGGACTGCTGAAGGCTGTCATGTGTAGCAGTTATTAGCAAATCAGACAGTTCTCACGTCACCGCAGGAGGGCGTCGAGCCTTAAGGAGGCAGTGGCCCGGTGCTCTGTACTGGCGTGTCGGCGGCCTGCATGAACTCCGTACAGGGCGTCGAGTCACTGCCGGTGGGGGGTGGCGGCCGGGCCCAGGACTGTAGGCTCAGCTGTCACCCCCTGATGGCGGCCCTGCTTCTAACACATAATGGTAGCTGAAGCTAGCGTTAGAGGTGTGAGGAAATATGTTGCAGTCTCCGTGATAAATCTTGCCCCGAGTATAAGCTGAGGGGGAGCTTTTCAGCACATTATTTCTACTCCAGTATATGTGGTAACAATATTAATTTTATAATCAGTACAGATATGTAAGCCCTATATATGATAGAAAACATGCACAATACAGACAGATTAAAATTAGTAGCCAAAATGTTTCTGTTAAATGCACACATAAAAAGGCCCTTATAACAAAGACCAAAAAATCTCCAACTATGAGGAAAATGAAGTTAACTGAAAATCTGTGAGCAAGTCTCACCAGCTGCTCCTTGGATTTCATTTGGTCAACAGCCTGTCTTTCCAGCTCTTCCTTGGCACGGAGAGCCTCAAGACGCTCAGTTTCCAGTCTCTCAGCTTCTAACTGGGCTCGTAAACGCTCTTCCTCCAGCTCACGGGCTCTCCTTATCTGCTCAGCCAGCTCTATTAAATGAAACAGACTGATCTGGAAAATGGCTTTGATGAAAGGGTAACATATCAGAGAATAAAATGACTACATTGTAGATTCTTGTGAGAGGCCATGTTTCTCTCTCGGGGCCGACTGAATGGATATAGTCTTTTGTAGCCAGAACACACAGGTTCTGCTGGTGAGGTAATGTTAGTTCTGTTTAGACTCTTAATTCTGTCATCTGTAGTATAGACAGTCTTTCTTGCCATAGTGTTAGTCAATGACAATGGTTAGGTGCAGATGCCAACACACAGAACCCTCTTAGTGGCATAAATGATGCCTTATTGCTCATGTAGGACACCAATAGTCAATCCCTATTTGTAGAATTTAGACGGTCTTATAATTATTAGTTTCGAGACCACAAGACATTCTGTGTAATATGTCTATTGCTATCTAGACAAATCCTAATCATGTCCAGCCAAGCAATACAAATAGCAGGCAGATGAGCTAATACACATTTAAAAGCTGCTATATTTGCNCAAACAAAGATAAATGTAAAACCTGTAAGCGTACATCTAAAAAGATGAATTGTGAAATTTAATAGATAACAGGTAAATATATTTAAGTGTTTGGAGGACCATACATGTACTTGCGTATTACACTAGAACTTTACACTTATAACACTAGCTGGAATGTTCAGAGAACAATACAATACACATTTCACAAAGCTTTGGAAAACAGTATTTTGAACCCAAAAACAGAAACACATTCACTTGGGGGCAAGTACAAGACTTAAAGGTGTACCTCTTTCTGCTCGCTTAGTCTTCTCTTCATATTCATGCAACCTGAGCATAAGCTCTTCCTTTTCTCTTATCATTTGTTCCTTCTCTTTCTCAACGGCTTCCCTTTTCTTTTTCTCATTTTCAAGATGTTGTCTGTGAAGGGTAATAATCAACAAAGCAAATTTACTAACTCCTCAACCATGCCACAAGACATGTCCAGTTAAATTATCTATTCCCTATGGTATGCTAGCCCAGCCATTTAAGATAATATAAAAAGAAAAAGAAACTGATATACATGCTGATTTTTAGGTATTTCCAGCCTAGTTTGTCCTGCTATGTCTAAGGAAAACATTTCATATCACTGTTGAAATTGTAAATTATTAAAACATTACATTGAAAGATGCCCAGTACTTATCTAATCAGAATAACATTACTACACATTCACCATTCCTCTTTCACATAATCTGCTATATTTATTTTCTGAGTTGGAATTTTTCCCATTGCATCACATCAGATACAAAGGCTATTCAGCCATATGAAGGACACTGCTAAAACTTGCATGGTTTTGCATGCTTGGTTGCTCTCTCCTGTGCACACAAAAGTATCTCTCTACCCAATGGACATGGGGAATACCTCTGTAACCTAATCCTTTACTCATGTTTGCAGGGAAACTGAAAGAAAAACCCTCCAATTCCAGTAACTACATTTTTACAACAAATACAGTTCATTTTGCTATATATGGGGCTGATCCAGATTTTGGGAGTAACAGCAAAACATGTGCAAGTGTAGACCTGGACAAAACCAAACATTGAACTACAGAGAAAGCAAGTATAAATTGTAAAACTACAATTAGAATTGAAAGGTGAAGTTTCAGAGCTCAACTGTAATTAATACATTAAAAATAATGCTGTGCAGCTTGAGTGATCTATGTGCAAAAGCAAAGTGTTTTCTCTGCATGCAATAAAACTAATATTCATCTGCTTCCCTCACATTGCAACATAATTTTGCTCATGTCTATACTTGCACCTAAAAAAGGTATAAGTGCAACACTGGATCAGCCCCATATATGTATTCTATTTGTCATGAAGTAATATAATTGAGTTTTAATTGTAAAGGTATAATATGCGGTTTTAAACTGCAATTTTTAGCACAGAAGTCATCTACTAAATGACAGCCAAGCTATATGCTAGTATAATATTGGTGTTCTAATGTGTGTGTGTGTGTGTGTGTGTATATATATATATGCTACAATGTTCTGTTACCTGATCTTTAGTAAGCAGCAGTTGTATAATGTTAGATGTGTGCACCTCCTGCACTTACCTTTCCAGCTGCTTCTGACTTTTCTCTTCCTTAGCCTGNGCTTTCATTTGCTGCACCTCAATAGTGTCAGGTTTCCTGCGCCGCATGTAGAGCTCATGATTTCCCATACACAGCTGCAAGATTCGTTTGTTGATTCTCAAACGTGGAGCATAAAAGACAAAGTCCTGACAAAATACAGGTACAAAGAGGATATAATTTGGATATTATATTAAAACATTTCAAAATGTACACATTTCATTTATGCATTTCTGTTCTCACTAAATAACACTGGTTATTCCCACTGTATGGATATGATTGTTGGCGTAAGCAATATAGGATTTCTGCTCACATATGTGAGACAGTTATGGGGTGATTTGGGAATGAAGAACAAACATAAATAGGTTGGAATTTATAGAATTTATTACACGTCCACTTACAGGTGCTTTCTTGTCTATGGGTTTGATAATGAACTTCTTGTCATTGAAGGAGATATTCCTGATTTCACTCCAGGGAAACCCAATCTTTGGGGTCAACCTAAATAAAAAAAATATGAGACATTACAATATGTGCATATACTGGATAAGGGAAATTGAAATGTTTTACTGGCCATAAGAAAAATTAAATAATCCCTATACTAATGGCAGGAATTATGAAGCTAAAAATCTAAAAGTACTTCATATCTTATTCTAAATTGGACAGGAATAATGAAAACCCCTATATACTGTATAATTTAGCATGGTTGATTAATCTGGTCTGTCTGGTTCACTGTAGTGATACTGTAATGCATGTTGCAATGTTATCCCATAAGATTACAGTAATTGTTAGGTCATTTTCAGTACCAACAAATGTTATAAGATGCATAAGAAGCTTATTATTAAAATCGATCAAATTCTTTTTAAATGTTTTTATATTTTTATGAATATAGAGTGAATTTATATTGACAATCTTTGTACAGCCAGANGGTGTTGTTGGGCTTCTTTATTCTTAAGGTTTCTGTGTTCAGTCTTGTACTTTATAGACTGCAGTGGCTTGAAAAACCTGTTTGTGTCTCCATAGTGACATTGTAGTGTTCCAGTACTTCAAATAATGATAAAAAAGTACTGGCAGTTTCTGTTACGTAACCTACAGACAGACACTCCTTGTTTCTTGCGAGTGAAAACTGTAAGGTTGGCAGCTTGCAAAAGAATGACTTCATGTGCTCCTTTCTACTTCTCCAGACAGAGCTGGAAGTGGCTGACCACACCTTGTGTCTTATAAAGCCTCTGTACAGAAACATCTCAGCACAAATCCAGCTCCCATAAACATTGGGTGCATAAAAAGAAGCTATTTTCAGACAATATTCATCTCTTACTTCATATAGTGCACTAATGCAACACAGCCCACAGTGCTCCTGGAATCTAGCAATAAAGTGCTAGGAAAACTAAGTTGTTGAGCTTTTAGTATTTTATTAATATATATTGAAAATTACACAAAACATGCAAAGTGGATGGCTTCATAGGAGTGCACATTAAGATCGTCTGTAAAGAGGATCTTAATGCTGCTGCAGAGTTCTAATTAAAGACAAATCCCTACTGTACCTAACTGCTGCATGGGTGAGGGTAGGTTACTTTGGTAGTTATGTTAGGCAACCTCCGGCTCTCCAGATGTTGTCAAACTACACATCCCAGTACGCTTTATCAGGTATCAACTGTTATTGCAACTGTTAAAGCATGCTGGGATGTGTAAACCAGCCCTTGCTCTGACCACAGACTGGGAGAGCTTTCGCTTCATACACTGTACCGTCCTGCTGTCTGATTTAGGGCCAGGTATGCGGCACTTACAAATGCACTGCAGTATCAAAAGGGGCATTTTTCAATCCTTGTCATCAGAAATATCTAAATCCACATTCTAAACCCAACCATTGTCTGGTATAATGTATTTGATGATCAATTTACATGCTTAAAACCAGAAATCCTTCATGACCTTTATGCAGAATACTTTATTTGCTATATTTAAAACCTTTTACTTACTTGTCATCATGCTCGTAAATATTTAGGCCCAGTGAGTCCACTCCCAACCAAAGGTCAGTCCCCTTTTTATTCTTAATTTCAAAGTAGTTTATTCCATACATTTCCAGGTCTTGGGCTATCTTCAGATATTCCAACATGGCATCCTCTCTGCAAAGCAAAATAAAGACATTAGTAAGTAATAATACAAATGCAGCAGAGAAAACATGATCTTCATAGAAATGATTTCCATTCATTTTATGCCTTGGGCTACCTTGTTAGTGAGCACTCAGGGGTGGATNTGCCATGGGATTTACAAGAACTTTTGAGGCCACCCAGCAGTTAATTTTTGTTGAAAAGAATGTTAACAGGAATGGGTGGTCATTACTAAGATGATGACTGTATGAAATGAAGGTGTTCTCTGTATTGAGAGATGTTTACAGCAGATTATATTATCAGTTGTATTCGGTCGGAAGTCTTGACTATCGATAATTACACCACCACAATATATAAAATGTAATTGGGGATAGCAGAGATAACCACTGAGCTGCATACAAACCACATAAGGACAACTTACTTGAGCATGCCGCGGTGCTCAGAATGCCACACCTCTATCCTCTCTTCCCACTGTTCTTTGGAAAGCTTATGTTGATCCAAAACTCTGGAAGAAAAGGACACGGTCACATTAAATAGCCATGTCTTAAACATTGTTTTCATTAAAAATGAAAGTACATAAACCACTGTATACATGAGAACCCCAACCAAAAAAATGCATGTAGTTGTGTAAAATAGTTTAACACATGTAATATAAAACACCCATCACACAAAAACACTGAAAACCAAAACAGGTCTACATTTTGGCATTAGAACCACAGTCCTTTTAAACCAATTTAACCTTCTTTGCTTTGCATTTACATATATATTTAACAAAATGTTGTGATATTTAACTTATTAGTTACATAAAAGCAAAAAATAAATTTATGTGAAATTATATATAATATAATGCCCCCTCCCCAAACCTTCCATTTTTAGAGGCTTTAGATTTTTATCATATTATTTCTGTAATAACATGTAATTGATGCCCACGAACAGTGTGGGTGTGATGTGTGACAACGTCATGGCCATAGGACCAGGATTAACATCACCTGAAGACCAAAAAGAAACTAGAGGAAGCAATAAAACATATATGTAAATATTCTATATTTTTCAAATTATGAACGTATTTGGGTTTAGAGGTGTTTTATCTCTTTTAGTAGTTTTTATCCTGTTACAAAAACACAATCTTTTCTTTCATTATTGAGCACGTTGGTACCAGGCTTTTCCTTAATTTCACTGCGACATTCTGCATCTTCAAATTTCATTTTTGGACAATTATAATGGCTTTCATCCTCATTGATAACTGGAAACNGCAAAATATCTTTATTGACTTACCTTTGTGGCAGAAGGCGTTCGGAGCTTAGGTATCCAGACTTGTGGATGTCTTTGTTATAGTCCCCAAACTTGGCTTGTACAGCATAAGAGCCTAGGAGCACAGCAGTCTCAGGAGGACAGTACACTTCATCGCTCAGGATGCTATCCTTGACTTGCATGAAAAAGAGTTTCTGAGTGATTTCCTGAATGAGCTCCTCAGACACATCCTCTGGATAAAACTTGGTACGGAACTTGAACTGAAGTGGGTTTTCTTTTCTCACATCCTGTGCTGACACCTACAGGCATTATAAAAAAAAGTGGACCACATAAACATAAGAGATGTGTGGACAGTGGGTAAATAAAATACCAGTCACAAATTTCACTGGCATTTTAAACAATATTTCTTATAAAACATGAAAAACATTTCAGAAGACATTAGAAGGCACATCATGATGAGAGGGGTCCTGGGCGATACCCGTGGAACTTCTCTTTTGGTTCGTTGGCTCTCATGGGCTGGAGTATGTATCCAGTGACCTTGGAGGCATGGCTGTGCCCGATCCTGTAGCCTGCTTAAACTCCCCGTTCCCATTCATGTGAACTAAGTCCTTTTANTTCTTTTTTGGCCTATCTTTGTAACTCTGACCTGTAACTATTTGTTATGATTTGACATGTTGTTCCTGTTTTGGTCCATGCGTTTCTGCCNGTTTTCCACCCTCCTCCTGGGTGTTATGGGGCCATGTTTTCATGACTTATATTTTATGCTGTTGTACCCTCTTTGGTTTTTCCCCTTTTTTCTGTATCCCCTTTATTGTGCAAAAACGTTTCAATAAAAATCTATTGACATGAAAAAGAAGGCACATCATGCTATGTTTTTTTTTCAAACAGTATAACGTGGATATAGACCGCCCCAATTAAGTGTCTGGAGCTCCAAACACAGGACCTTTGCCAAGTTGAATCTGGAGGCCTGCAATATTCATAATAATGGAGCAAATCCAGACTTTACATACTACTGAATTACGACTTACTCACAATTTGGCAAAACCGTGTTGAATTGCAGGGGAGGTAAAATGAATGTCGGTGTTTGCATGCAGGGAAAATACTTTATTGTTG
>JABWIB010001380.1:16141-30460 GCA_016617825.1 Platyplectrum ornatum | reverse complement strand
ATATAGATAGAAGAACATTGCAGCCAATCAACTGCAAGAGCCTCCTGTCAATCTCAGCGGGCCCTCCTGTCCGTCCCTGCTTATGCTGGATTATTGCCAGTGAAAGCAGTGTGTGGGGCTGATAATTGTCCTGATTATCAGCCACCTTCTGCTGGCAGTGATAATCGTTGTGTGTGGCCAGCTTTACAATGNTTTCTTCAATAATAAAATTCTGTGTCCACTGCTATATTTTTGTTTACTATTTTTTATTTCAAACTCTATGACACAAGTAATGCACAAGTAAAAGCCGTAGAGAGCTGTATACTGTATAATACCACTGGTAGTTTTGGTAGGAAATTGTAATCTTGTAGTTTCAATTCAAGTAGANTTTTATGACTGATATTAGGGNCACAACACAATATAATTCATGGTTGCCCAGTAAAGAAACAATAAGTAGTAGGGTGAGGCTAGAAACAGTCAGACACAGATTGTTNCATTGTCTGATAATGGAGCCGCCTGATAAATATCTAGCCAAAGAATTACACCTATTTCAAAGTGATTTGTAATAGGAACAGAAATTCAGATGGTAATTATTACTTATTTACACAGTGAGGTCACCGACACAAGCCAGGATGTGTTTTAGGGATCATTCACAGTACACATATTTCTTGCATTGCAGATAAGGGCTGATCCTTTAAGAGCAAGGGTAAAACAGGTGCAAGCGTAGACCTGGANATAACCAAACACTGATCTGCAGGGGGAGGCAAAACTATTCCGTTTGTGAGACATTTGTGCAGAAACAGTGTTTTAGCTGCATGCAATAAAATAAAATAATGAATTCATTTGCATCCTTGCATTGAAATATGGATTTGCTCAGCTCTACACTTACACCTTTAAGAGAGTTGCACTTTGTTTAGGTGCAAGTCTTTACTAACACCACTACTATATGCTGTATCTTTTACTTCAGGCAGAAACACGGGTAATTCAGAATGCAAAGGGGGCAAAACCTTTTTATTTGAGGGTATATAAAAGGAGTCGCTATTTCATTGAATTACTATGTAATGGCACTTTATAGATCATTGGTACAGTCGCACATGGAATACTGTTTTTGGAAAGCTGTATTATAATGGTGCAAAGTTCTAATTTTACAATGTGCACCAAATGTTCTGCATATATAGTCAATTAATGGCATTACTATGTCGTGCTATTTATAGTATGCAATTGAATTATTTCATTATCAATATTGTAAATATAGATTGATCAGGCAACCAACCAAAATAAAAAAAATTATTTAAATTAAAATTCTAATTTACTTTGCAAATGTCCCACAAACATGCACTTTGTACTTGTTCTTCACATTTGCAACATAAAGTGTCAATACCTTTACTGTTTACTGTTGCTAGATAGATGTAGGATTATAAAACATATTCTTGCAGCAAAACATCCACTGCTTATGAACACTGAGNATAGCATTATATTACTCTAGATGGGTGGACCCTATTCATGTATTTTTATTTTACTGTGAATTTACATGTAAAACCACTTGTAGCAATATTAGACGCACCCATAAGAAAAGGCAGATATCCTTTATTGTGGGCTGCACCATGTTTGGTAATGAGCATGAACCTACAAAGTTCATTTAATGCCTGGCCATTATTATTATTTGNTAATATTTGTGGGGGGGTCAAAGGGTACCATATCAGGTCATGGATATGGTTTATAAACGCATAATACTCAAATAAGCAGCAGGGCGTCAGAACCCATCATGCGAGGAGATGTTTTTTTTTTAGAGAAGGGGAAATGTAAACATACAGGGGTGACACACAGAGGAGAGACAGCAAGCAAGGAGAACGAGTTGTAGGCTAGGATGGGAGCTGGAAGGCTCTGATAAAGAAGACATTTACTGGTTCAGTAATGTTCATGTACTGCATGAAAACAAGAAAATTCATATCCCAGGAGTTATTACTGTGTAATTGGCTAAACCGCCTAGTTAATGTCATGACTATAGTTTAGGCTAAAGGCAAGTGGGATTAAAAAGCAGATGGGATTAAAAACACCTACGCACTAGGCAATCTTTTAAAACCTGGAGAAATGAAACACAGGCATAGCTAGCAGATGACACCAATTAACAAAAGAAACATCACATTAACATACTAGCCAATGAGCCTCCTTTTCTCATAGAGGTAATACTCTACTTCTGCTTTCCATGTTTATATACAAAGTGCAATCACCAGCTGGATAACATTATATGGAATGCGGGCATTAAAATGCATTAATACATTCCAGTCAAAGTTAAGGCAAAGGAGAAGAAGTGAAAATTAAAATGAAGTATTATCATTACATACAATACATTGGTCAGCTATGACAATGGGAATGTATGAAGGACCAAAAGATGTCAATGGCTATTTATATTTAAATATAATTATGACACAAAGATGCAGGAAAAAACATTAAATACAAATGATAAATATTGAAGAAAAGAAGAGAAAAATTGACTGGGTTATGCTTAATAACATATATAACATAATAGAAACAGCAATGTTTTGTATACTACGGAATATCAATATACTGCTTGTGTATTAAAAGCTAAAACATAATAAACATTTTTTTCTACTCTCTATTTAAAATATAACAAACCCCCCCTTTCATGTGTGTTGGCATAGAATGCGCACAGCAGAATGTAATGTTTTGTGTATGTTATGTATCAAGAATGTGACTATTTACATGTACACTAGTAAAACATTTTCTTAAAAGATAACCAGCCCATAAAATGAAAACATATCAACATTATTGGTTCAGGAACTGACAAAAATGACACCCTCATACAGTAGGGAGTTTCATTGACACCAATTCCTTATTCTGATTGACGAGGGAATCACAAAACAAATTAAATTATATGACTGATAAAAAATGACCACATAACTACTGAATCCTCAGTGGAATCTTATCTTCGTGTTCTTTCTCATGGTAGCTTCAGACTTACACAGTACACAGTAACATTAGATGCCAAGGCAATCTTATTTATTCACTCTATTAAGTAGTATGACCATTGTCATATGACAAATAGCACCAATAGAGGTTTCATGAAGAGAAAAAACTATCCAAAATCATAATGCAGAGTAGTAAATACAGTGAATTTGAAATAATGCATCATAAATGAAAGGAGAAAAAACGCAACTAACAAAACAAATGTAAAAACCACGTTCTTTAGGTTGGTGAAACTAGAGAATGTCAGCTAGAATCTGATCTTTTCTTTTCCCACAGTTTAGTAAATCTACAGCATAATGTTTTGTAGTCTATACATAGTAATATTTATAATTATTTTAATATTGTTTTGGAATCACTGTTATTTCATTTCTAGCGATCCTTTTATTCCCACACAAATTGCATAGGTTTCAGTAACAACATCAAATAGGGATTTGTATAAGAGGTGCTCAAACAAAGCTCTTATTGTCTATGTGAGTAATCAAAGGCAAGCAGGATATCCTTGACTACACTGGAAAACAGAGAGTTATACTTTATGAAGAGATATCTCTTCATTATGTTGTGACGTTGTAGAATAAAGTTTGGTAGCAATGTTTTGTGAATTTCAAAAGAAGCCCTCTATAGATTGTTGCAGATAACATAGGAAACGTATGTTGTAGGACAAGTATATATATAAACATAACACTGCGTGAGGTTACTGTTTAATAAAAGGAAATAGAGTTAATAGACACATTTCTTTCAAGCACCTAGGCTTAGCTCATCACCCACTAAATACACTGTGGCTGTTATTTAGTAATGTATACATTTAGCTTATTATATAAGTGATCATTCAGCTTTCACAAACAGAAGCCAAACTTTTGTTATGTTACATTGTATGGCCAGTAGACATAACCAGCTTGTATTGGCTGAGCCCTAAATAGCACATGTGATATTGGTTACTTAATGAAGAGATAAAATGTATACTCTGAAATTACATTAATAATATAGTAATTACAGATATGTGTGTGTCTGTAACATAACATACAACTTTTTATTTTGTTTTTTTAAATAAGTATGGGCGACATGACCTTTGTGGAGGCCCTATTATATCACATAATTATATCCCTCATGATAATTCAATTCAATAAAAAAAGAACAGACATGAACTGCAGGAAAGGAAAAGTGGAAATATTGCCCATAGCAACCAATCACATTAAAAAGAAACAGTTCATGGTTGCTGAGTTCATACTGAGAAGTAGATTGCAATGAGAACTAGATTGAAAAGAGAAGTAGATTGGATAGTACACACAGTATTCTCTGTTATACATGACACACAGATGTTTTGTTGTATTGGGGATTTCCCGTAAATCCCAGGACAAAAAACAAGCTTTATAAAATCATGGTGGATTAGATGATATCACTTAGTGAGGTTTAAGTTCTATATCTTCTTTCTAAAAAATTCCCAGGAGGTCGCTACTATCATAAAACATATGCTTTTTAATTTGTGGACCCAACACCAATAACATTTGAAGTTGTGTGATCCAGACTTCTGTTTCCATTTTTATTCAGGTGAGTCAGGTTGGGTGCAAGCACTGGGGTGAGCATAAAGAAATCAATCTCGCTGACGAACTCTGTGCANGTGAGAAATAATGAAGCCAGAATCAGATATCTAATTTCCACTGGAACTGCATTTGGAGCTCCGATCATAGTACCAGCAGGCATCTATGGCCTAAATTTAGAGCAGGATTAAAAAGTGGGCATGTTGCCCATAGCAACCAATCAAGTTCAAGCTCACATTCTCCAGTATGTAAAATGAAACTAAGAGCTTGAATCTGATTGGTTGCTTGTGTAACATCCCCACTTTTCCAATCCCGCAGTTTAGTAATTTAGACCAATATTGGGTTCAATCTGACAGACAGTGTGAACTGGAGCTGCACTGTCTATTTGTTTGGTGAAGGTGCAGCAGGAAAGATCTCTGCCTATGAGCAGAAGAGGAAAGAGCACAGAAAGTTGGACACAGAACTTGCCAGCGGTTTTTGCTTCCGTGAGCTCTGTACTAGTGGAACAGGATTTTCCACTATAAGTTAGACACAGGCTGAAAACGTTTTAATTCGATTAATGGCTATGTTTTTACAATATCCCTACATCTGTTCAAACATTAATTGATTCAATTTAAGCATCAACTTTTAAAATATGCTTAAATTTTTTCTAAATACATAGTTTCAAATGTATTTTTATGATTGAATAGCAGCATAATGCATACACCCAACTGTCCTGATTTTAGTCCCGCTTTTGGGGGACTGTCCCGCTGTCCCTCCCTCCAACCAGTTTGTTGCTAGGGTGACAAACAGGTAGGAAAGTGTATTTTTTTTATAAGTAGAACAATCGCTTTTGGAAAAGGGGTGGGGCTTGCACAATTGGGGCGGGGTTTGGGCGTGTCGGGCGGTGTTTGTGCCGGGCAGGGGAGGGACATGTCTGACAGGCTGGGAGGTATGGCATAATGTGTACGTTTTATTCAGGAATGTCACAATTTTGTGGATTTTAATTTAATGAATCTATTTTAAACATGCAATCCTGTATAGGCAACTGCCTTACTCCTCGCAGCTTCTGTCTATACAAATCAGTTTGCAAGTTTCAAATGGATGCATGTTTCCTGTATGTCCTATCCAGTCCTGCAAAATACAGTACACAGTGGAAGCATTGGATTTGCAGTTTAGGTAAACTCTGGATCACTTTCTGTATGTATAAATAGTATGATTAAATAAAAATAGTAAAAGCAAGTTGTAAAATTGGATGAAATGTTAAATCATTGTTAACATTTGGGAAAAAATGCAGTCAGTGGAAAAAGTTATACATATCAAGGCCAGTGCTAAAAATTGGTTGGAAACATACTGATGTTAAAAATGGCATAAAGGAACATCCTAAAAATAGAAAATATTGTAATATATAGGCTAGACTCGACCAGAAAAAAAATCACTTTTATTCAAGAAGACAGCAACACAGTGAGCTTAATACACACAGTGAACAGAGTCTACAGCATCAAAGGTTTATTTGTCTGTCTAGTTAAATAATCATCCACCTCCTAACATGGCAAATGTGTACAGATGTAGCGTGGTGGTCACATATTGTTAAAGAATCAGCTTCATTTATGTATATATTACTTTAGTTCGAATTCTGGCATTTGCCTTTGCTTAATTATACCTTATTTAGAAGGTATACGATATGCTGCCACCCATTTCCTGATCCTTATATTTACACATATCTTACAGCAAGTTGTCCTATGACCCAGTGTGTCAATACTTATCCCTCACCATTAGGGTACAAACTCATTTTCAGTTCTTTAAACAAATCATCTAAATGGCTAAACTGATGGCCACTTGACAAACGTTACTTTTTGTCTAGATAAGTCAAACATTAAACCTAAACAATGATTGTGATATCCCACCAACACATTAACTCTGGAGTCATGTATAGGACAGATATGTCAGTTACACAATGACACACCAAACGGGAAATCTAGCAACTGAGCCTCCCCACTTTTGCAGATGAGGAATGCCCCACTCCCTCCTTTCTAACATGATGCAAAAAAGTCCTTCAAACAATGGGAACATTCAAGGGCAAGCAGATTACAGTGTGAGGACGCCTTAAAGAAAAACATTACTCAAATAAATACTAGAAGCTAGAAATCAGTGTTTGCCTTGAATGAAATTGAAATTTTGTATATTTCCAACAATATGAATATGTTCAGCCAGCACGTTTTATTTTACTTTATTAAGTGCATTTTATTTCTACCAAATGGATTGTTTTAACAAATATGCAATTTTAGGAATACTTGTTCAATAATTTGATAACATTACAATACAATCAAGTTGTCACTAAGACAAAGGCCTAAATTTACTAAGCAGGGAAATTGAAAATTGGGGATGTTGAATCTGGTTGGTTGCTATGGGCAACATCCCCACTTCAATCTCCCTGCAAGCTACATTTAGGCCCAAATGTAGATGCCATGAATGAATAAATACCTATATATTATTGCAGTTGTTATACTAGAGAGGCAATAACGATATGGGGATATATATGCAATTGTACAATAATGTTTAAATGTGAAAGGCTGATTAGTGGATTATCATCTGACTTTTTAAAGCTCCTTCTCTTCAATTCCAGTGCAATAGACACAATTGTAAATATTGTACACACTAACNATTCCCCGCTCTTTACAATAACTTAAAAACAATAAGCATATTTAAAACATGATAAATACAATTCAGTATTAAGGAGTGTTGCTCTTTAAAATCAGTAAACAATTTATATAAAAGCATTGGACGGACTTCCAGAGCAACAGCTACACTGATTATGGGTTACGCTATTACTTTGCTCCATTAACCATGGCATTGTTAATGAATCACTCATAAAAAAAGAAACACTGCAGATATACAGTAGTACTTCTTATTAGGCAACCAATGGCTCAAAAAGATGGCGGGTTAGGCTAAAGCTTAGTCTTGGCTACTGTGTAACTTCTCGGGGTATATTTACTAAGCGGTGAGATTGCAGTGAGATTGAAAAGTAGTGATGTTGTCCATAGCGACCAATCAGATTCGAGTTCACATTCTCCAGAGTGTAAAATGAAACTGAGAGCTTGAATCTGATTGGTTGCTATGGGCAACATCCCAACTTTCACTGCAATCTCACTGGTTAGTAAATATACCCCCTCATCTGTATTATTGCTGCTTTCACCATCACTGATTATTCCTGTATGACATGCCATCACATTATTTCAACAGTAAAATTCTATTCAGCAGTAAATAATGCTGTATTGTTTTAAACTGGTACACATTGCAGAATTTTTGCAAGATTATCGCACCAATCACACAACAAACAAGAATGATTAATAGCTTATTATTGTTCACGTTTTCACAGGCCTGTTTTACCGTTCCAAAGCACATGACATCTTGTAATCCTGGGCGCCTCAGATTTTTAAATAAGCCCTCAAATCGAGCCAGTTTGATTGATTGTCCTTCCAAACCAGTAATTCTTAAACATGCTAAACTATTAAAAATGCAATTTTTCTGCTTATGCATTTGGTTTGAGAATTACTAGAGGCAGTATTCCTTCATGGTATATCAATATCATATAATACACACCATGCGGATTTATTGTGGTTGGTGCAGTGTGAAGTATTTTGTGATAATGGACTGGATAGAGACTTTAGACCACATGAAATATGCCTACTTCTCTAATCAGAAATGTCCTGGTGATAGCAATGAAGGTGATAGGAGAGGCTTGCTCTTGCAAGGATGCTCAGATATAATGGGAACCTGCTGTAGCATCCCCCATTGCGCTGTATTCTGAGATGATTATAATTATGTTATGTCAGTCATGGAACACGCCTTTACAAATATATGAGATATTTCAGTGTCATCAATAGGATAGCATTAGATTTAAATGTCTTATAAATGCTCCAACTCAACACAAGCATGTATTTGCTTACATTACAAGTCACTTCTCTAATTATTATTTTATTATGCAGCAATATTATTAGTGTGACTGGGTATAATTTTGTCTAGTTACAATGTGCATTATAATAGGAAAAACTGCTGAAAATTTACCTTAAAGATTATTGTCTATAAATAGGTCTCTTTTGTGTAAGACATGCCTAGTGCTATACACAGCTATGGTGATTTAGACTATCCTACTGAAAATAGATTCTATTTACAAGTTAAAAGTTACTATATGTCTCACAAACCACATAGCACAGTAGATGATTACCTTCNGCACTGCTATTCAAAAGACATTGCCCTTGCATTCTTAGGTAACTTATTTCCTGTGTACCTAAGGTGTGTTATTAACGGAGCATAATATAGGCACATCCCGACCTTCCCACTGAATCATACCCTAAAAATAATCCTAATATGAAGTCATTGCAGGTTTAACTACGTCACATTAAAGGATTTTGCCACCTATTTGTTGTTAATGAATCAGCATTCCAATAAGCAACAATCACTATGTTTTCAAGTTTATCATATTACTATGAACAACCGATAACAGAAATATGCCACAAAGGCTAGGTTAGGTATTTATGGATACTCAATAAACAAACATATTACTGAAACATAGTGATGCGTCACTGGAGGTCACTGTCATATTATTGCTTGGATGCTTACGTAAATGACACAAATTTGAAATAATNAATCAGTGCTCTACTTTTCATTTCATGGTTTACTTATTTCATACAAACTGGGTCTAGAACTGGCATGAATGCAGAAACTATGAAAAAAGCTACAGTGTAGAATACATAGCTATGGCCACCAACAGTCTTGTACTACCCAGCAAATAAGGAAAATGCATATGGTTTGTATGTTGAAATCTTGTTTTTAAACTCAAACAAATAACCATAAGTTAACTAATGCTAGGGAAGCTACTTTGTTATTATTGTTTCTCTCTCTGGTTATTTCAAAACATTAGATGAATAGAAAGGAAACTTAGATATTTCCAAAATACAGAGAACTGTCCATCTGGAAGTCTTCTCTACATAATCTAAGACAACAGAAAATAAACATGGTGCATCAGCAAAGCTTAACCATGAGTAAAACTATAACTCCACCTCCATGTGGCATGGCTGATGCAGCAACTATANATTATAGTTTATTAACCCAATTATCCTAATGATTCATCAGTACACACTCTGGATTTGTGTAAACAGTCTCCCACAACCCCCTNCTAAAACATTCCCGCCTCCTTTATCTCTACAGACGGCTACCGCAGTTTGCAGGTTTCATTTATATAACATATTGCTTTGCACCCAAACACCTTGTAAAGAAAACTACAAAACAGAAATGTAAACATACACTACGGGAAGAGGGAAAAACACTGTAAAAGGGCGTATACATCCAGCATTGTTTATCTGTAAAATAATGACTTTCCAAACAATCCAAAGAGGGAATTTTATATTTTATAGTAAATTGGGTATACCCAGCATGTTTTTGACCCACTTCATCACCAATCATATAATATGATTTATTTATAAATACAGGTGTTGCTCATATTGCATATATTTTTTATTTCTCCAAATAAGAGAGAACTCTGATCTAGNAAATGTTGCATTCTTTGACGATGATCAAAATCATAACTGTTGTTATACTCTATGCTGGTCATGTTATTTGCAACATACAATGCTGAGCTAATGAATGAATACCAATCAGANATTACTAGATAGCTATTATGAGACCACAGACTCAAAGAACAGGCTCTGACCCTGTATTCTGTCAGGCCCCTAGCAACCAAGCCTAATCCTATTACCCACTCTCCAACTCTCATCTAAAGATTAAAACATGTGCTCCTTTGTGGCCAATGAATCTGTAATNTTGTTGTGTTTGTTGTTGGAATGCAGGATATACGATACAATGCTAGCAGTTATGTCTGAACAAAATATATGTGCTCAGCTAATGATAACACTATATGTGAAACTGATGCCCTAAGCAACAGAAGACAATAACTTTCCTTGCTATGGGAATTCCAACATTGGCCTATGGCTGCCAGTGATGTTGGGACCCTTGTCTTCTGATATAACTGCACATGACATTCTACAATGCACTTAAGCGGAATGTAAACAAGCATTGCCAGGTCTCAACCTTGCTAGGTGATCAACCAATGGCATAACACACTAGGATGTGTCATGGGGCTGTTTATGCTAATTAAACAATTAAATAAATATATTTTATNAAAAAAAAAAACTAGGNCTGTGCCTTTCATATATTATTAATATTAGTTTAACCTAGAAGCTTGGAAGTATGAATAATGTNCAGTTTAACAAATAATTTGTATGTTGTTTCAGAGCCAGAACCAAAACATGACTTTTAATCCTAAATCTTGTGACCAGATGTAATTGCAGAACTGTATCATTGTCTAAACCCCTTTAGTAACTCAAACAAACAACAAATTCTACATTGGTCAGCATGTAATCGTAACTCTTATTTTGATGACAGGTGCATTGTTTGAGCTTTCAAACCCTGATAACATTCATTCTGCTGTTTAAACCCATTGTTGAGTTATACCTCAGTATTGATTGTGTGTGGGCGATGTCCTCTAGAGAAAACAATTATCACATGCAAACATATTTAGCTGAGTGAAAATCTGTGTGCATTAAATGAAAATCATGGAACCACTTTTACACATAAGACTATATCGTATAGTAGACACACAACTAAAAAGGTTACGTTAAGAACATGGAGATATCTCCATCCACACTTCCTTGCGACCCCTTTTCTCTTCCAATGTCTTTCCTCCCCTTTCCTCTTCCGCCTTTCCTCCCACACCTGCATAAAACATTTCTACCANGCTGCCCCTCTACACCGAACTTATACCTAGGGTCCTATGCCAAAATATATAGTCACCATACCAGAGCAACACTCCATGATAACATATACATTTTACATTTAACAACCTGAATTTCAGTCAAACTATTCTGAAGGTAGGATGGTTATTTGATTATTTTAATACCTTAAAGAATATGACTTAACAAATATGAATTTACTTAAATGTATCTAAATTTGCACTATCCTTGGCCACATACTATAAAACATAGGTAATGAATNATGTGGTCCACATTACAGTATTGCTTGCTTAGAACGAATATAAGGTTTGTCAGAAACTAACCTTGAAGCAAGAATATGCAAGAATACATAACGTGACACAAATACTTCAGAAAACAGTGCTATGGACAGATAAAATGACCATAAATGATGCTATTAAGCATGTATTGTGGTTGTGTGGAAGCCAGTATCACATCTTATGTGTGGGTTAAAGACAAATATCTTTAACAATTCCTCAGGTAGAATGATTTCCATTCTGCGACTTGTACTATTAGTGAATAGCTGAAGGTCTGGAACATGCTGTGCATGAAGGTAAACAAATGAACGACGAAGGATACCAATTGGAGCAATGTGCAGGATGCAGCCTAGCTGTCCAACTATTTAGCGCTGCAAGGGATGCATATGTAATCATATTTCTGCTTAGCGCAAATATTATATTTACATTATAAATATTTACTTACTGGTCTAATGGTACGAAGAATTACAGCAACTCCTATCCTTAAAGTTAAAACGATTTTAGCAGTAAAATGTCTTATTCCAATAAACNATAATCTGAAGCATGTTATGTGCACAAATGTTTATTGGAATAGTAACAATAGTAAAAAAAAATGAACATTGACATTGCTGGTGAAATGAGTAAATATACTTACCGGTTTTGGCATGGTTGCTTCTTTTCGTGTGTCACAAGATCAAAAATATATATTGAACTTCCAGGATCAATATTATGCCTAAAATAAATAAAATGAAAATATAGAATTTAAAGTGAGCTGGTCAGTAACAAGTCATGTGCCCTGTGTCCCTCTCCCTCAAATACAGGAATGAGTGTGTACAAGAGCTAATTGAAGATTTTCTACTAAGGTATATGATTCATAAGTAAAACAAGCAGTTCCAAGCACTGGAGCCATGGAGAAAAAGGCCTCACCCTGTGGCAGAAAGTCCAATTACAACCTTTAAAAGGTCATTTACACCACACCCATAAAACTAAACATATTAAGTGTCTTTCTACAGGTTATCCTTCCAGCCTCATGCATGGCTCATACAGTGCACCACAAGCCACATATTCTACATAGGATCATGTAAAGCAGCAATTATTTCTAGTACTCTATGACCCTATACATAGGGTGCTGCTGCTTATTATAAATACCATACGCTGCCCCAAACATAACATGACCAGAGGGGGGGAAATGACAGCTTTTCAATACAGCTATAATACAGCTATAATACAGCTATAAGGCCAGTAATGAGCATTTCACTAGAAAAGAAACATGCTTCAGTAGTGACAGTGAACTTCATGGCAGCCCCACCTTTACCTGCCTGCCTTACTAACTCGTTCTGCCACTTTCAAAGTGGATTTAACTGCAGGCAATGGCATGAATACACTGAACATGGCTTTACCGAATGTTCCTTTACTATTCAGAGATCACCAGACAGGNAAATGGTACCTGTACCTGTGCCACTGCCAGGGAATGACTGCTATAGTGTAGATGCAGGTGACCCACTGAGCCAGCCCAGGGTACTCCATTATGGCACTGGCTCTGGAGGCAAATGCCTTCTGCCCCACCAGCCCTTGCCCTGCTGCACCCAACCCAACCCGATCCGATCAGAACTACTGCAGCAATCACAACCTGTAACCGATACCAGGATCGCTCGGGACACTTCAGCCGAAACCCTTCTGTACGTCTCTCTATTAGCAGGGACAGCAATGACAGGCTGAGCTATAGTGGAGGGCAGCTATGCCCTGTCTCGCAGCTATGCCCTGTCTCGCAGCTGGTACTACGATGCATAACAAGAGCCTAATCCTGCCAACACCTGTTGTTACAACTCTTCTCGTAGCTGAGGAGAAGAGAGGAGAGGAGAGGAGAGGAAGGCAGACCATAGACCCCGGCGAAGCAGGGCTGCTACTCACCTTACACGTTGCCAGTCACTGCCCGAGGTGCCCTGTCCTTGCTGAGGTTTCCTCGGGTGCACCCTACTCCCCTCTGGCTGCAATATGGCTGACTCGCCAACTTAGCCCCACAGGTCCCTCCCTCCCTCCTTCCACTCCCTCTGTTGGGACCTGTTGTGAAAGAGTCACACACGTTACCTGCCTCTCCCTCCCTCTGGCAGACATGCTTCACACAGGTTAGCACTATAATATAACAATGTCCCGATACATGGATAGAGAGTGAGCGCCAGATTTATCGCGATACTGTGGTAAACATTATGTGGTTACCTCAGACATTACACCTGAGCACCTCCGACTGTGTTTATCGGATTGTACGTTTGTTTTGTATTACTATTAACTGTAAAATATGTCTTCATTTGCAGTACATAATAATAATAATAATTATAATAATAATAATAAATAATAATATGGACTTGGATAACAATGGCACACAGTAAGGAGCATGGAAGGGAGGTCTTATGCTGCAGCTAAATGACAGTACTAATGGTACTAGTCCCTGGATTAAGGAGTGCCACCTGAACAGACCTGTTCCTAAACAACACCTCAGTTATGGCATGTGTTCCTGACACAAGCATACAACAANTAGAAATAGTACAATGTTTCCTTATTATGTCTCTATAAACCTTTATGGCTATAAAATAAAAATATAAAAAAACAAAACACAAACTAAAATAGATGGGAATAGCTTACAAAATGCAAAATGACAGCAAGTCGCTAAATAACTATGGTCTATGATAGATGTTTTGTGTCAAAGTCTGTCTACAGCCCACCAGAGACTGCTGCTGTACAAGGAACCAAATCACAGCAATCACAGAGCAGGTGGATCACTATGACAAGCGTCAC
>JABWIB010001379.1:79063-90306 GCA_016617825.1 Platyplectrum ornatum | reverse complement strand
ATCCTGAGTTCCTGAGGCTTCTCTACCAGTGTCTCAATCTGAGTTTCTGGGCCTTCACTACCAGTGTTCTATCCTTAGTTTTTGAGCCTTCTTAACCAGTGTCCTATCCTGAGTTCCTGAGCCTTCAATACCCATGTCCATGGCAGTAACCATGGATAGTGATGGTAACCACTACACCCTCTTTAATATAATGAAATATTTTATTTTACACCGTTTTCACACTACAGAAAATGATCTCCTCCTNACGCTTATACCATCTATGAGATGGTGAAAACGGAGGATGATTACAGAGGGCACATNCCCTGCTAGAGCACATATTTAAATGAGAGAAACTCCCCATCCATTCATTTAAATATCTGAATGATTATTTAGGCAGACATTTTGTTTTCAAGGCGGATATGCAGATCTTGGTCGTCTCCCTAGTGTCCTGAGCACACGCATGACCCTATTTTTAAGAATGCAGTGTAGGGCACNGAGGAGCATCCCTTATCCTTCAAATGATAAAAGTATCAAGACTGACTTTGGTGAAAAATATTTGATCAGTGCTATCAATAAATGCATCGGAGAAGATCCCATGTCTTATGCGCTGGAAACTGGGGCGGGGGAGATATTTTTAATAGTCATTTTAATGTCAACATTAACAGCCCCCATCAACACATTGCAAGCCATAGGATATTTAATAATTTATCATTCCGTACTCCGCAAGCTTACTCTGTCTCAGAACAGCTCAGAAAATAAACCACAGGTTTGTAATTGGAGGAGCGGTGGAAAGGAATAAATTAATTACTTTTATTGTAAAATGTCACCCATCACAGAATTTACCGTGGGTGCCAAAAGCAGAATTCCATAACTAACACAGCCATAAATATTNTTATAAGACAATTAGAAAATTGGAAAATAAATTAAAGTGGACATAGACCTATTACCTCAATCTATAATAATTAGGGACTTACTGTACAACACTTACAGTAGCTCAATACAATTTGCAAGAGCACAGAGAACATAACAATTAATGCTGATTTATCTGGAAATTATGTAAATCTCATTACCTGAATTGTGTTGAAGCAACTGAGGATCGGCAGTCTACATCACACAGCAAGGAAATGCTGTATTAACCACATACTGAGTACAGAGTTACATGGACTTAACTAGGATAGGGNCGGCTGTCTACTGAATTCAGTAACAGATAACAGTATGAATTGTCTGGTTGTAGGGTGTTAAATACGCACACTGCTCCTAGATTTCTTTTACTGGTAGAATGGAAGCATGAAGAGGATTCCCCCCGGCTGCTGTGAATGCAGATTACACACAGACGCACACAGACGCACACAGACACACACAGTGAGGGTAAGATCTAGGCTTGATGTTTAATATGAAAGTGATGCGTAACCCCCAAATTTCCAGATTTCAGCAGGACAGTCCTGCTTTTGGGAGCCTGTCCATCAGTCCTGTCCTCCTACCAGTTTGTCCCAATAATAATCCCGAAGGGGGCAAGAGGTGAGTCTGGGTGAGGCTAGGTGGATGATTCAGATTTATAATGAAGGGGTCAGATTTTAAGGAGAGGTCACTGGCTTTTTATGCCTCGAGATATTCGAGATTTAGCATAAATCCATTTTTAAAGAAATATATAAATCTTAGATCTATACATTTTATTTAGTAATAATAATAATAATAATATATAACTTATTTATATATCTTTAGATTCTAATTTTTTATATATTTAGGTTAAGTGTTTGTTTGTATGAACCTTGATGTATGGATTAAAATGATTATTTCAGCTTATTATGCACACACATATATAAGTACTAGAGATTTCCTGCATAAATGACATCACTAGTGACACCTTTATGCACTTGTTTGCTTCATATAAAGCCCATATGATTCAGGAGAGGGAGAGGAAAGTGAACTCCTCTCTATCTCGCATGTACTAACAGACCTGCATGTGTGCGACGTTGCCCATAGCAACCAGACATATTCTAGCTCTTAGTTTCCTATTACATAATAAAGAATGTCAGCTAAAATCTGATTGGTTGTTATGGACATCAGCTTAACTTTTTAATTCCTGCAGTTTAGGAAATCTAACCCCTGTGCTTATATTATATAAAAGATGTGTTGTAAGTGAAGTGTTCTGAACCAGCTGCAATAGGAAAATATAAATCAAAAATAAAAATAAATTATAAATAAAACAACGTCCTTCACTAGTGCACACGCTATAGAGATTACACACTCAGAATCTGATCTTAAGTCTGGATCAGACATGAAAATTCACTAAGCAGGGAGATCACAGGGAGATTGAAAAGTGGTGATGTTGCCCATAGCAACCAGTCAGATTCAACCTCACATTCTTTAGTATGTAAAATAAAACTGAGAGTTTGAATCTGATTGGCTGCTATGGGCAACATCCTGACTTTTCAGTCTCCTTGCAATCTCCCCGCTTTAGGTCTAGGTGTACATACCGTACATATAGCACTTCATGAAATAATAGTTTTACTCATCACATCATGGACACATTTTTGTCTACACAGTGGAAATAATTGAAATGTGTTTTCTTTTGGCTATGGTATATCAGTGTTTATTGTTTACTGATATTTGCAGTACTCCACACTCAATGCCCCTGTCAGGCTCTGGCACCCAGTGTAATCACGCTCCTTCTTGTTGACTGTGTTCTGGAGTAATTGCAAAATCCATAATCGCGGCTACATGTCTGTACAGGGTTAAAAAGAAAAGGCCTGGAATTACTTTTATGTAACAACCTAGGCCAAAGGATTTCAGCGGATTTCATGCCGGCAATTCTGCAAGCTCGGCAAGTTAAGTGAAGCAAGCGCTACAAGTAACCTTTACTGCTCCAGCTGCTTTTTTTAACGTGGACCATAAGTTATTTTCTAAAACGCTGCTAAGATGATAATAAGGAGAATACACAATGTTCAATTATAATATGCTGATCTACAGTATAAAGTCACACAAGGTTTATGTAATGTTGGCATAGTGCTTGAAAATCCTGGGCACCAGAAATCTGGACCTGGTATAACATGGGCAGGGCAATAAGGCAGGAAATTGCTCATCCAAGGGGTGTATGTGGAGGGAATTCAATGACTGCATTTACTAAACTGTGCGAATGGAAAACGGGAGGTGTTTCCCATAGCAACTGATCCGATTCTAGCTGACAATCTCTAGTATGTAATAGGGAAGTGAGAGACAGAATTTGATGGGTTGCTAACTATAACTATACTCAACAGTAGATTTAAGCGGGGTTTACAGAGACAGGCATATGGGGTAGAGGAGCAGGGAAATATAGGACAAAGAGACAGAGAGATATATGGTACAGAGGAACCGCATTCCCGTCCGCAAGGAGACATTTGCAGGGGCGTGGTGACACCCCTGCAAATGGACATTGAGATGCAGATTAACAACCATGGCTGACATAGATGCATTTTGCATGTGAAAGTGGAGAGACATGTGAGTTCGCTTCTCTCTTCCATGCCAACCTCCCTTTTAAACTGATCCGTTTGCCTATCACAATTCATTACCGGCGCTGACCAGCAGAGGGCACCAGATTGTGCCCCATTGTCATCACAACCAATGAGGATGGAAAATAGGTCTTCATGAGGATAATCAACCTGTGAAATAATGAAAGTCTTCTCTGATTGCAGAAACAAGCAAGAAATAAAGAAACCTGTCAATGCCTTTACTTATTTTTTAAAATAATAATTGTACTTTATTAGCAAATGGCATTATGTTATGCCGCATAGTCCCATAAAAGTTAGGAATAAAATATACTAAGAAAACATTTTGTACTATGCATATTTTTTGAAATTTACTATACAGGATTTTATGATGTATTTATAGCACAGTTTACTGGGTTTATAGTCAATAAACAGCTACTAAAATGAGAAATGTGTTTAAGCGCGAGGGTGGAAGGTTTAGAGGAGATGTGTGGAAAAATTACTTTATTGAAAGGGTAGATGAGAAATGGAATAGCCTCCCTTTTGAAGTGGTAAAACTATTTAAATGTGCTAAGGATAATTATAAAGATATCCAATTATCACCCTGGGGATAAACAAGCTTTATGGTCAATATGGTTTAAATGAAAAGTCTGATTGTATGGGCAATGGGATTGTATGGGCAGCTCCATTGGGTCTGGATGTAGACCACCCCTGCTGCTGCACTCAGGTCCCCAAGTCATGAGAGTCAGACGTTACCTAAGGCTTACCACACCATCCCCATGTTATATGTGAAAATCCGGATAGTACTGAAGCAGCTTTCCTTGACTCATGGCCGCACCACTTCCGATACTTACAACCAAATGCCTTATAATCAGAGATATTTAGTCATTTACCAATTATTAATGCAGCCCTTTTATGCAGGGCCGCCATCGTGGAGGAGCAGCCAGGCCAACTGTCTCAGCCTGGACAGGGGGTCCGGGGTCAGTCTCATGCCCCGCATTTTTTGGCAGCGATGCTGTTTTGATGTGATTAAGGCATCTACTGGATATAATATTTCTGTGCCATACAAAACTTCCAGATCTTCCTCTCTGTAATGAATGTACATCTGCATTTCTCTGCTCATGATGAAGGGAGTTTGTTCATTGCAGCACATTATATACGATATATATTTTTGCACTGTTAGTTCTACTGAGTCACGGGAAGAATAAAACTTATTTATCCAGATCCACAGTGACTTTACAGGAAAGTTTCCCCCACATTCATTATAAATCATGCCAGCTGTCTATTTACATAGCAGGAAATACAAGGCCACTGCTACCAGGAGTAGTGCTGATTATAATAAATGGAAGGGACGTGAGAGAATGTGGTCCTGGACTTATGGGGTTTCCATAGGGCTACCGAGTCCGGAAACTTCCTGGGACCTGGGCTGAGGCAGCAATTGAACATAATTCACTGCCTCCCGCCCCAGTTGTTCCAAAGAATGATTTTGTCTTCAGGTCTTCAATTTACTTATGTTATGTTGTTCACATTGTTCTACTGGGTCAATCAATGGGGTCAAGTTTTCAGGGCACCCAATTTGTAAACCCAACTCCTTCAGTGATGACCCAAGGGAAGTACAACTGAATGAAATGTATAATGAAAATAACCTCTGGCTCTCCATATATTGTGAACATCCCATCATGCTCTAGGAGTATAGGATAGCAGATATTTGGCAGGGCATTTGTGTAGACGATCATGTCCTGCCAGACAATGGATAATGGAAAAAAAAAAGTCAATTATTTTCAATGCTCCATGTGTATAGTCTGAAGAGATTTTATCTTTTCATTTATAAGTTTGTTCTAAGTTTATAAATTTGTTAAGTGTCTACTTGAGGTGATGCATGACCTAATGGAGATACCTTTCATTAACTATATAACTATATTACAAGGACCTAGATTTTGTATTAAAAGAAATATTCATTCCGGCGAATTAAATGTAAATGAAGGGCGCTATTGAAATGGAATCATTATTGACATAGTTGCAATAACCAAGATGATTTTTATTCATAACACCCATAAGCGACCCGATCTTTTCAATTTAATATTTGCCATTATGAATGGCTTAGTGGTTCCCGCAATCTTTCCAGCAGTGGAAAATCATTTCCAATTCAGAGATACAGGGGTTTCAGATGATTCATTTAATATGTGGGGCACATAATGCTTAAATATTTAAATGACTGCAGATTGACACATTGATATTAAATTTGTTCAATGTGTCATTTCCCTTTCTGGTATTTGGGAAGTTTACGTGGAGATTGACCCATGTTCTCAATTATTATATGTGAGGAATAAACAAAGAAACTTTATAAATCCAGGTTTTTATAAGTTCAAAGTTTGGATACAATTAGAGACATTGTGATCTTTTGAAACCACATAAAAGCATATTAAAGTGGATTTAAGCTGGTAAAACCAGAATATATACAGATAGTATCAGCCTCTACCATTCTTATAATTGCAAAAATGTTACGTGGAAATATCATTGACACTGGTATCATTGAACTGTGACTAGACGTATGTACTACTGAACTTTCAAGCGAGTTACGAGTGAGTGGGTAAAACCATGTTGAATTGCAGGGGGGGTAAAATGTATGTCAGTGTGTGCATGCAGGGAGAATACTTTATTGTTGCATGTTGCACACAGATACTGACCAGCGTTACTGTTACACTGTTATTACACTTGGGCTGGAAATATCATCTCTCAACTCTAATACTGATTGCAACTAATGAAACTAATGTAATTCAACATGGTTTAAGTCTGGTCTATTGTTAGTTCATTCATTAATAACTCATTATTTAAAGCCACTAATTTTATTTGACATATAACGTAATCCTTGTGCCATTATTACAGCATACGCCATTGGGCAGATTTACTAACCAGAGATATTTCCTGGGATTTGAAATTGAAGCAACATTCAACGATTTTCTTATCGATTTCATATGGCAATTTTGGGTGGCAATTTCAAATCAACATTGATTAATGTACATTTTGGGTGTTCAACTTGCATTCATTTTGTTCCACTCGTCACAAGATAGCGTCATCTCTCAGTGACTTTCAAGAAGCCACACGGAACGATGTTCTGTTCACTTATTGTTCTGTCTCCCCTGCTCACCAAAATTATGCTAGGTGGGTGGAGGTACCATTTAAGTGAAAATGGGGAGACAAAAAGCCGACATCGGTCGCTGATCCTCTTGATGGAGTTAAGGTAGGGGTCTAGCAGCGCAAGCTGGTTATGAGCACAAGAGGGAAGTGACAGTGTTAGCTCCGTACGACTCGTAAGGACCTGGCCCCATATGTTTGCAATATAATGTATATAATTCATATGATAAAGACAACTGAGGGTTGTATTGTTATAGTCACTGGCATCTACATCTATCTACATGAAACCGCGATTCCTCTGAACGCCACCAGCTCATTTACCATCTCCGGTTCTCGCATACTAAATCATTCTGCAAGAATCATCCTGAAAATGATGAATTGTAACTAAATTGTTATTCCGACTCATTGGAAAGGCCATTTAACAATAATAAATAACTTGATAAAAATGACTTTTAGATAAAAGCATCCTGGACGGGAAATGTCACCATGTAGGCAATTGTGCTTTGTGCATTAATACTTACACCTGACATTCTCCCTTATAGTGTTGCTCCATATTTGTTTTTAGAGGGGGGGAAATGTCCCCTCATAGTAAAACTGTTCTGATTATAGTCTGGAGGAAGGCTGCAATGAATTTTCTTCTTATGTAAGTAACTATAGCGGGTGTAGATGGGGTTCACTGTTCGAAAACAGACAGCTGCCGAAAGAAGCCGGCCCGACTCAGTGAAGCCAACTCCACAGTACAGAATCCCCCGAGCCAAGTTGTAAATATTTCCATTCTTCCAATCTTCCATTCCCCTCAGCTTAACTCCAACCTTCCCTTCCCCGCAGCCTAACCACAACACTCCCTTTCCTGCAGCCTAACTCTAACCTTCGCTTACCCCGGCAGCCTAAACCTAACCTTTCTCTTCTACGATCTATACCCTCACATCAGCCTAACCCAGTGGTTCCCAAACTAGGTAAAGTGAGAAATACTTCAGGTTGACATCAAATCTTGTGTAGCTCCTAAATAAGAAGGACAATTGTGCTTCTAAGTAATGCTAGCAACGTGCCACCATGTCAGAAAAAGCATTTCTCGGCACCCCATGAGAACATTGTGGCACTTCAAGGATCCTAGGCATACAGTTTGGGAACCATTGACCTAACCCTAAACTTCCTTGTATCCCCGCATAGTGATACTAACCTGGTCCTGTGTTGGCAACATAATTATATTATATTATGTGTTTTCATACCATCACTTCTACATTTCTACTCCAGCAGTGCTAAGATTACTCATTTCGGCATGATGCACCATTGTCATAGCTTCTTCATATCCCAAAATCATTCAGTTTAATGTCTGATCTTGATTCAAGTAGTTTGAAGGTTGTGAGAAATAATTTAAAATGAATAAGGTATATTACAGGTCTGATGCTCATAAATTACAAGCAGCCGCTTGGGAGAATTTCTGTTGTACTCCAAACACAGAAATAAAATAAACACAAAACATTGCTAATCTGAAAGTATAAAACTGATGATTAATACACTTGTGTAATGTAGGAAAGATACAGCACAGTCGAGAAACGTAATAAATAAACATGAATCAATATATACATGAAACATAAAAGCATTACAAAATCTTACAAATAATGTCTCTATAATACTTTTTATTATATGTGAGTTAGTTACTGGAGCTCTGGCTATACTGCAATGTACAAGATATATTTGAAGATGATACTGTGGATACTTACCAGGTCAGTCACAGGTCCAGAATTAGGGTAGGGTAATTAGTAACTCAATGCATTATGTTGCATTTTGTTTTATCTGAGTCAGTAGGACCTGGCACCATAGTGAGGGATTGTCTTTGTGTAATAGACTGCAAAGATCTGCTGGTGTTTAAGTAATTTAGCTGATTTTATTACCCAGGAGTCAGTGTCTGGTCCTAAGCAGACGCCCTAAGCAGAGTTTCAGACTAACGCAACCCTCCCCCTCCCACAGCTGTCAATCAAAAGCATACGCCTGACTGTGATTGGATGGGCAGTTTGTGTGATGATCTGATTGACAAGTGAGTCTGTGAAATATCTGACTGGTCTGCACACCCGTGCTGACCTATATACACCATCAAAACCATCTTCATCTGGCCATTGGGCATCAAAAATGGGCCTTGGACTAATGGAAGAAGGGGATCCGGTTTGATAGATCACAGACTGAGGCAGTGATTTTTTTGCTGGAAAACTATTCAGTATTTATGTAAATGTTACTTTGAGCCATATCACTGCAACAATGTTCAGGAATGGTGGAGGAACATAAAGAATTCTTGGTTTTGACTTGGCCTCTAGATTACACCAATTCTCAATTTGATTGGACATCTGTGGGAAACAAGTCTAATGTTGGGTACACATCAGAAAAATGATTGTGTCAATCACATGATAAAAGACAATTTCTATCTGTATCTCTGTAGAGCGTGTACTCACCATAGATACTGCAGGATGGTTTCAGGCAGCATGTGGTTGTTTGATTTAATTTTTAGGAGCTCCTAATATTCCTAATTTCCTAATCAACGATCCTCAGAACAACTATTCCCATTGATAATTCAGTATACTCGTCCACAGTACCTTGGACGAGTATCTAATTTCAGCATATTACTGCAGCAAAGGTTTCTGGGATTGTTTACAGATATGGATCTCTTGTAGCTGCAGATCGTTAGCAGAGATCTTTAAAATCTGCTTATCATCTGCAACATGTATCATTCTGATGTGTACCCATCTTAAGCCNTGAAGCTTACAAGACTTTAACATGGCCAGCTTGCCTCAGCGATGCATTTTGATGCTCCATTTGGCCATTTTTGGATTTAATCAAGGTCGATTTGTGGATGAATAGTAAATACACCAAATCTCATCACACAGGCGACCTCAAAACGCCTTGATTTCACTCCTCACCAAATCGACCTTTAGTAAATTCTTCCTTACGTCCATGTCTCGATGGCCTTAAAGCAGTGGTTCCCAAACTGTGTGCCTAGGCTCCCTGGGGTGCCACGATGCTCTCATTGGGGTGCCACAAATTGTCTTTTCAGACATGGTGGCACATTGCAAGTGTTTCTTAGAAGCGCAATTTTACTTCTTGTATAGGAGCTACACAAGATTTAATGTCAATTTGAAGTATTTCTGTCTTTACCTAAATAGTCATTACATTAGTTTACTCATAAACTTAAAAAATGGGAAATTATTTTGTGTTAGGGGTGCCTTGAAAAATTATGGAAACCCTAAGGGTGCCTCGAACTCGAAAGTTTGGGAACCACTGCCTTAAAGCCTTTTTGATGACTCAAAGGAGACCTCTACTTCATGCTTTAAATTTAATGTTTTGGGAGATCATTGTGTGTTTGTTATAGTTCAAATGATTTTTTGTCCCTTTCTAGCTTAACATAATGATTATCTGGAGTCTCACGACAGCAGCAATATTTGTTCATAAATATTTAAAGACTCTTCATATTGTAAGTCATATTTAATCAACTGTTTAATTCCAGCTAGGAGATTTTCCGGCTCCTTAATTTTGTATATAGAAAACGTAATATCAAGTGAGTAAGTCAGTTTATTAAAAAAATTCACTATTTTTATATTTTGTAAAAATTTCAGATTCACCATCTACAAATTACAGCGACGATCACCAAATGCCACAAGTCTAAAGCTTATAAAAGAGCATGTAGCTTCCCTGCACTATACAGGGGGAACCATCTCTGGAGGTGACTATCAGTAACTAGTGCCCTGCAGTGCTACATACTGTAGCTTTATAAATCATGCAACACGACTTGCTGATTACTTTATCTTGCTTTTCTTCCTTATGCTTTCACTGCAACATATTGATCAATTAAAAACACACTTTTTTCTGTTCTTGTACTGTACATCATTAGGTGCAGAAATGCTGTAACATCAGGCAATATGTTTTTCTGTTCATTACTTCCATTAGCTGCATAGCTGAACAAATATGCATTTTGTAATTGATTCATATATATGTCATTGTATCTACCATGCAATATTATACAAAGCAGTAAAAGTCAATTTATTAGACAATCAGCAGGTCATTTTAATGTCAGGATGATTTACATGGAAACAATGTCTGAGACTAGCAAGAGTGAGATCTCCGGAGACGTGAAACAACCAATCCACTAACTGCCCAGGCGTGCTGCTGATGTGTGGACACTGTGCCAGCTATGCGCATGTGCAGAAGGTGTGGCACCAATGGAGAGGAGATGGGGGCATGTGGCATCTGCTCCCCCTACCCTTGCACTTGTGGAAATTCAAGCAATCTCAGGAGTGCTGATATCTCGACCATCCAGACTCAAGCCCCACCCTATCCAAACTCAGACTCCACCACCTTGCTATGGAACCCCAGTCCCTCAATTTCCACTGGATTGCCCATGACTTAAAACCCACAGGAATTTATACACTTAAACATAGGCGAGTCACAATGAGAGTCGACAACCCTAACATACATACATAGAAGATAAGCCTTGAAAAGGGCAGATGGCTCACATACCTATTACCTTCCAACATTGCCACAGAGGAAACCGACATATAGGACCCGACCCTAACACATCACTAACCCAGCCCAGGTCCATTCATGGTCCGCCCAAGCCCTGCCAAAAAAAGAATCAGAATGTCATCAGAAATGGGGACAGTTGGGAGGAATGCAGAT
>JABWIB010001379.1:56859-71323 GCA_016617825.1 Platyplectrum ornatum | reverse complement strand
TAATCCCAACCTTCCCCTACTATGATCCATCCCCTCCCCACAGTCTAATCCCAACCCTCCCCTACTATGAATGAAGTGATGAATGAGTATGTTGTTGAAATAGGGATATTTATGCCCATTCATTGAAAAGAATTTAGAAAAAGAAATACATACAGACAGTAAAATGTCATGTGTATTGAAAATAAAATTTTGGCAGCAGACAATTCATCCCCAGTATTCCAATTGTTTGTCCGCAGAGAACTTATTGTCTATATCTTGTTATGGCATTAGATTTGCATACACTGTGTCATTTCAGTGGGTGTCTAGTTTTTCCTTATCTGAATCCATGTGTATAACTGAGACACCATTATGTAAATTGCCAGACAAAGTTGTAGATATTTCCCGTTTTCTGTTAATAGTTTTTTCTTGAATGCATGCTCCCAATTAACCTTCCATAGTTCATTTAATCACTAAACTGTACTTTCTAATGTCTGCATTTTTATCTTGTTAATTGCATTTTTTTTTCAAATGCATCTTTTGATTTGAAATCTAATTACATTGCTATCACCAGAACATAGATGTTGTAAAACCATTTGATATTGATAACTTCAGTTCATTACAAAATTAAAATGAGCCTTATCGTCGCCTGTTTCCTAACATTTGATTTCGAAATTATTTCCAGCGTGGCCCGCGAGGTGTCAGCGCTCATAGTGCGGTCTGCAGATCAACAGATGATATCACTTTGAAATTCGCACATTTCTTTTTTTCATCGATTATTACGATTGTTCATAACTTAACAAAAGGGAAACTTGGCACTGAGAAGAAAGAAGAAATATGTCGGTTTGAGATCCAGTTCATATCTCATGACATGATTGGGGGCATTTAAGGGCCCATACACTACAGCGATTCTTGGACCAATCGTACATTTATCCATTTTTTCATCCTGAGAATAATGCTGGGCCTGTACTAAATGTGCCCAAGGCCACGCTGGCTGATCGCGGCATGAACCGAACACAGTTCACTCGTTGACCACTGGGGCAGCAGTTGCCATGGCAACCAGCATTGTGGCTTAATTATATACATAATATACAGTATATCTGCCACTTTAGTAAATGACTACTGATGTGTATTAGACCATAGTACTCTGTCATATTATATACTGAGTGGTGGTCCCAAAAATTGGATCATGGAAGGGGAGGGTTATGTTTAGGCTATGGAGTGGGACTCCTTTTAGTGTTTTAGTTGCTTGGTTCAGGTGGAAGACAGGTTATCCCTTGATATTGGCTATTGACGATGGCGCAGGTAGTGGACGGTCAATGTGGCAAATTCTTGAAGGTTCTTGCTGGTCAGATGTTCCAGTCTGAGTTAGGTATGACCTATAAGGGCATTCGCTTGGAGCACCAGGTGAAGGTGCCATCGTTTGGAGCACTTTTTGGAGGACATCGAAAATGAGAAAACTCATTAGTCTAGATTTACTAAACTGCGTGAAAGGAAAATAGATTCTAGCTACCAGTTTCCTATTACACACTAGAGATTGTCAGCTAGAATCTTATTGGTTGCTATGGGCAACATCTTTTCTTTTCCTTTTCTGCAGTTTAGTAAATCAAGTCCATAGTTTCAGACTCTTCCATTTAGGTGTCTGCTATATCCAGACAAGGGAACAGATGAGAACCAATGTTCTCTAAATCTCAGTGATTCACAGATAGTAAATCTCTTCTCGAAACAATCTGAAACAAAACAGTATTTAAAGATGATGGATTTGGAAATAGTTCCTGCAAATGTCTGTTCTACTTGTACCGCAAGTTCATAAGACTTAGTATCACGACTATGAAGTTATGGAGTCTTACTTTTTTTGCTTGCTTTGTTATAAGTCAAGTAACATGCCTAAGGCTGGGTACACACTGGCTATTTTCAATAACGATCCAATATTGTTACTGACAAAGCCAAAGTACACACTGAAATGATTTCCTGCTGGATCATTGTCATTTTCTCCCATGGTGCACTTCACCATAAGAAGGTTTATGCAGTAAATGATCCTGTCTGCTAAAGCAGTAACATGGTTGGTAACAGCTTGGGCACACAGTACATATTGAAAAAGACAAAAGATATTGATTCATTGTTAGGAAAAATTAGGAGCTGTGTGTGGAACCATCCTGGTGGTCATGGATAGTATACGCTGAACAGATGTCACCTAAAACTGTCATCTATCATGTGATTTACATGATAATCATTCTAGTGAGTAAATAACTGGGTTCTAATTAGCATTTTGATGTCACTGAAATCCCATAGGACCCAGAAAAGCCTCTTTTATTTTATTAACAATCATAGTTGACTTCTAGAACCAGGGAGGACTTGCAAGGAAGTCGGGGAGTGAGCTTCCCTGTAACTTCCCTGTTCACCCTCAGACTGATCTGCTCAGTGATTGACAGCTGTATTTGTCTGATGTGTATCCATGATGTGGATGGATTGTTCCGTTAACTAAACTGCCCTGGAGAAATGCATTGTGGGGCCATAATATGAACGATCCAGCTGAAGTGTGCGCTCCTCGTATCGGCTGAGTCATCGTTTGCTACAATCAGCCGTAACATTTAATAGCTTGCATTTTTTCTAGCGGTTCTGATGGGTACCTTGCTTGAGTCTCCAGTTTTGACTTTGGTTTTGCCAGACCAGAACACGTCACGTGCGTATTCAAAATTCTTAAAATGTGAGTGTTTTCTGCTCCCAGCAATCGGGATACAGTTGGGGTGCAGTTGCTGCAAAGGGAGGCCCATGGCAGACCTTTCCTCCTGCAGGTTGGCAACTTTTTACCTGGGGGCAAACTTCTCATAGGAATAAATCGTAACTTACCCCTCCTGCGATACCGCGCTGTCTCCTTCCAAGCTTCTATGCAGTGTAGTGGCGGTCAGCCCTCTAGCCATCCACCAATCAGGCTGCTGACAGCCATTCATTGACTGGTTGCCATTAGTAGGTACTAGAGAATGACTATACGCATCCACCAATCATTATGCTGACAGGCTTTTACTATCTGGTTGTCGACTATCAGAGCGAGACCTATGCCTGCCTCTCAGCTGGCCACGAGATCCACGTCCTTACCCATTCCGCCCCCGGATCCTTTCCTTTGTGGAAGGCGAGAGTCATCACGTTTCAGAATATTTACCAACAGCATTTCTCAGATATTACACAACAAAAGAAAAAAGTAATGCAAAAGAGGCGTGTACACCCTGGTTTCAGCATTCATTCATGCACAATAATTGGAATATAGACAGCACACTGGAGACAGAAAATCTAAATTCAACAGGAGATATAATTGAGAAATGCATTCCGATTTCAATGGCAATACAATTCAGCTGAGGTCTAGGGAGGGCAATGTTGCTAAGGCAATAAAAGGTAATCTGACAAACCACACTTATATCACCATTAAAATTCAATTCAGGGTCATAAAGAAACCAAGGGTTGCATATTTTTGCCTTTTAATGTAAAGACAAAGTCTCGAGCTCTAAAGGAGTGCAAATTAATTTTTAAAAGCTTTCCGCATAGTAATGGAGGGCAAGCTTGATTTTACAGCAGGGGCTGAATTATGGAACATTTCATGATGTTTAATTATAGAAAGTAGAAAGACAGTCATTGAATGAAACATCATAGAGCAAGCTGTGCAGACGACATGCCGAAACTTAATGCCAATTGATGGGAATAAAATGTAATGGAATGTCTAAGTCACCTGAAACCTATGTTATGGGAAGCGTGAGGCCGACAGGAAAAGATAAGAAAGATTTTTCACAGATTTTTCTGTTTCAAGGTAGGCAAAAAAAAAGTGCTTCTTAAATTGTCCTGATGTATTATTCATTAGACAGTAATGTCGTACAGTAATATTCAGCGGGATTGTCATTACTGCTGTTCATCTCCTTTCAGTTTTATAAAGGACCACAGTAGTCTTAAGCAAAATAAAACAACAGATATCTTTTTCTCAAAGTACATTGATGACGTCATATTTTCTTTGTCTATAGGTACTGTTTAATTCTTCCATGCAAACATTCAACACATTGAGGTGAAGGGCCACCCCATACTTCCATCTCACTATCTTGGCACTTATATAGATCGTTTGTTTTCTGTTTATGTCCCTATGCATTTGGTTATGGTTGCAGGTGAGTGGTAAAGCTTGATCATGTAAATCAGATAACAGCCACCATGCAAATATGAGACTGCATTAAACTGATGCCATAAATGTGGATGGTGGTGCATGGAAATTATACTATTACCTATAGTACATTGATGACAAGGATACGAAAGAAACACAAGCACACACATACTGTATACACATAAACATATAAACATGCCCACACACTGCAGAGGAAATAATAAAAGTAAAGTTCTGCTAGTATAGTATTGATTATATATATATGGAGATGGGTATATATATTTATATATCAATTAAAAATAGATGTGCACACTTACAAAATACCATTCTGATTCAGATATAGGGAAAAGACAAATTAAAGTTCACTTACAGTCCAAGAGAAATTAAGTCCAATAAATTTTAGATCCAATTCAGACCTGGCTTCTCCTGTAAAATAGTAGACTTGCTTCCTGCTCGGGAACTTCATAGCGTAAAAAAGTTTTTATTTTAAAAACTATTTTAAAGATCACACTAAATCCATGTACCAATGTGTGTCTATTTTAAAGGCATATATGACAAATCTTTCTGCTTACCAGGGGAGGGCTGGGCCAGGGGGCAGAGGGATAACCTGTCTTTCACCTTCAGTCCGTTGCCCCTGAAGGTTTTTGGAATTCTAGCAGAGATTGAGCTAATAGCAATTCTCAATGCATCATACAATATTACTAAAACATTTCCAAGCCAAATTATTACATACTGAGAGTATTAGATACCCGGTAAGAGCAAACAATCTGCTAAAAAAAGAAGACACAAATAGGTGGGAGGGAACCCGTTTTCTACGTCAGCTAATGAGCCCAGACTCCAAGCACCGCTCCTGTGCAGAAGTAACATATTTAGAACGTCCAGAGTACGGTGTGATACTCATGCAATGTATCTTAATATACTATGTACCCATAATGCAACTTCCAGTATAATGGTCTTCCCAGTTCTACTTTTAATGAAACACCATTGCATTGAGCCCAGTCTCTGAAAATTATCCAACACTACTCTGGACCAACAATAGTTATGGTTGTCTACTCAAAAGGAAAAAAGACCAAACCCATGGGCTGGTAATAAATGACATATCAGAGGTTCTCAACCTTTTTCTGATGTGTACCAGTTGCCCAATTTGGAATCAGATCAAATACCACTGACAAATCCTATTCTGTCCCCATCAACTTCCTCCCTCTACACTGCTCTGTTATTAAAAGTTTTACAATACATACCATACTTCCCATAAATATGAATTTCTATATTTTTGTAATGACTTTTAGATTTAGTTCTTAATGGTTGTTTACCACTGTACCCAGCTGCTCTATGTACCACCAGAAAGGGTTTCATGTACCTCTAGTGGCATGCGTACCACTGAAAGCGCACCCCTGACTTATATGATCTATATGTTCATTTCTTTAATGACTCACAGGTTTTCTTTAGTTAGATTATGTTTTTATCTCAATAGGAGCAGAGTGACATTACTTCTGAGGACAGAGCCACCATCCTGGAAGTTAACATAGAAAGTCAGGGAAACATACAACATGGACCACTGAAAGTTTACGGGAGCAATCATTGCTTTATGATTTCTGTTACCGTTATAATAGCTGTCTTCCCATCTTAAAAAGATCCATTAAGAAGGTCTTCTCCAAACTTCAATAAGCATATAAAGTTAACAGTAAACATTACTCTGAGATAAATCTTCTCTTATATAGCATATAGCACTTGCATGTGAATTTTTAGGAGCGCTCAGATTAATAGATTTCATGATGACTTTCCCATCATGCATTATTTATCTCATAATGTTTAATGATTCTACCTCTCTGCTCTCCTAAAACAATATTTCTCTTGCAGGAAACGTTACGTTCTGGCTGGATGTTAAGATGTAAGAGCGTATAAAAAAAAACAACCCACATTCCTATATTCCCCAGCAGACCTATTAGTGAGTATTATCTTTCCGATAACAAGTTTACTCTCTTAATAGACTTTCATATTTCTGGAGAGCAGCATTTGATTTGGGAGAATTACATTGTGGTGAGGGACTCTCAGTGTTTATTGCACACCTCTAGCAATACAGGTTAATCTACTTTTGCTCTTCGCAAGACAGAACAAGTGTGATAATCATTTTTATTGGATACTACCCGGCGTTTGCAACTCACCATAATAATTCATTTTGCACACTGGTATGGTTAGAAGACAGTCATTATGAATACTGCACAGTGGGGATCATTTGCAATAAAAGGCACTGTGCGTTGTAAATCAGTTCTCTTCATGTTGGGCAATAGCTGGTCTATACAGCGTAGAAAAATTAGTAACAGGATCCAAGTACTTCTGAAGGTTTTGTGCAATCATCTCACATTGTGTGCTGTCATTGTAGTATCGTGACAATACAAGAAAGGTTCCCTGTTCATATATCATTCTTTATACTTTTTTATTCTTTATTTGCCCTTGAAAAAGTGGACCAGACCCTGCTCTCCCTGTGAATGACCATTTGCACGGAGAGCAGTGCATTTGACCAGGATAGGGGAGTGAACTTCCCTCGGTTGGAAAAGGCAGAAGCTAGCAGTACTTGCCTTTATAGATCCCTATATTTACTCAATCTTGCAGTTCAGCAGCCTAAGCGAGAGGTGACCACACAAGTTCCTCAGGAGACCACTTCCCCCATACATACAAGAGACCACTCCTCCTATACATACAGGAGAGCATTCCCCCCCCCGTACATACAGGGGACCACTTCCCCCATACATACAGGGGACCACTTCCCCCATACATACAGGAGACCACTTCCCCCATACATACAAGAAACCACTCCTCCTATACATACAGGAGACCATTCCCCCTCTATACATACAGGGGACCACTTCCCCCATACATACAGGAGACCACTTCCCCCATACATACAAGANGACCACTTCCCCCATACATACAGGAGACCACTTCCCCCATACATACAAGAGACCACTCCTCCTATACATACAAGAGACCATTCCCCCACCCATAAATACAGGGGACCACTTCCCCCATACATACAGGGGACCATTCCCCATACATACAAGAGACCACTCCTCCTATACATACAGGGGAACACTCCCCCCCATAGATATAGGAGACCACTTCCCTCATATATACAGGGGGTCCATTTCCCCATATGGAGGGGAATCTGCAAAGAGAACCATACTATAACTTCTCACAACATTCTTATTTAAACACAAAGCAGTGCAAAACTTATTGTTTGGCAGGGGACCCCACAGTTTAGTTGCCAAGGGGCCACCACAGGCCTTAATTCAGGTCTACACAATATAAACATAAATCCCTCCGTAACATTAATTGTTTGAAGTCTTAAGCAAATACAAGGCAATCTATCAAAAAATGTCAATTCTTTAAAAGTGACTCAGCCGACAGCTAAATTAAAAAACATATATATATTTAGAAGTACTGTATTTATTAAGAACGAGTAACTATTTTAAAATATCCCTACTATTTGCAAGTTATCTGCGTCCATTACAGGTAGTTGTCTTCATCCGGGTTCCCTACCCAATGGGACTGTGACTGAAGAGACTCGAGTATAAGCCGACCCGAATATAAGCCGAGGTGCCTAATTTCACCTAAAAAAAACCTGGGATAACTTATTGACATCATACAGGACAAATACTCGAGTATAAGCCGAGGGGGGCACTTTCAGCACAAAATGTGCTGAAAAACTAGGCTTATACTCGAGTATATACAGTATACATCAGGAGCGTAACTACAAAAGGCTGGGCCCCATAGCAAACCTTTCAATGGGGCCCCCCTTTATAAAAATGGGTAATCCGGGTAATCCGGCAATGGGCACGGTGGGCCCCCTAGGGCTACAGGCTCCATAACTGCTGCTATGGCTGCTATAGTGGTAGTTACGCCCATGGTATACATATATATATATATATATATATATATATATGTGTGTGTGTGTGTTTGTGTGTGTATTTGATTATCCTCGCCCATCTAAAAAACAAAAAAAACAAAGAACCATGAACTCAAGGATTCCCTTGGGATGTAACCAGTGCTGTCAACCCTGACACCGTTAAATGGTGGCGCAACAACATCACTTTCTGTGGCTTAGAACATTCCCTGTTTGCAAGCAATATTTTTGTGTGTTGGACCACAATTGTGACTGGCTTTCTTTATTCTAGCCACATCCCATAATACAGTAAATGCCTAATGCAATGGGAACTGTATATCATCGGTTCTTTCTAGCGCAATCGGAACTTAAAGGCTTTACCTGTTTCAGGACAGCTCTGGGAAGTCTGCCACGTGCTCCCCTCTACCCCAGATCCTGTAGCACCCATACCCATTGCACCCCCATAGTCATGCGCCTGGTTGTCTAGAAGTCGACCAGTTTAAAATGAAGCTTAAGCCACAAAATCCTGCCAACGTTTGTTCCCAGTTTTCTCCAGACACACAAAATAGTTTAATTATGTTGCCTTGCTTTATTCTTTCTCCCGCTAACTTAACTCTCTATTAAGGTTTTTATCGTCTGTATAGTGCAGGGAGATTCTTGGTCATTAAAGATGAAGTCACAAAGGCTGAGACAGGCTAACTACGATTTTATCAGCAGATAATTAGTTTTTCGTTTTGCGCAAAGTTATTTATTAAGCTCTAAAACTCCGGAGAGATTTCCCTGTATAATTACTGCTGCCTGATGATTATGTGTAATTTGCTTAGACATGCACGGCACAAAGTCAATTTGTTATAGTCAACTCAAACCAAAGACCGGCCAAGTAGAATGCAAAATGCAGACAAATCTGGAGATAACATGCTGTATATTAATGTCTTTGTATACCTTTTCATTTACCATTCCTATAACTATAAAGCCTGCACTTAAAACTTTTGCATCTAATATATTATTATGCCAGTGAGATATATCATTGTTACATTATCCGAAACATCTTCTAAAACAACCCTAAGGGGTCCTCAGACTAATCAGGAAATACTGTTATGGGCATGATGAGTGAGGCTGGTCTACTGATGTTCATGGTATGTGAAATGTGTTAATGACCTCATTAGCTGGATGTTCATATGATCGCTCGCTGCTTGGAGTGTCATAGTATACACTACGGAGGTGGATACAGCCTGGAGATCCGTCTTATTTTCTATACACACAACTGTATGTGTTGGAATTTGAGATTCATCGCTTTAAAATGAAGAATTGTTACTGTACTGTATTCTTGGGGCAGGAGCCTCATTAAAGGTACCCTGATAATGTCTTCAAACACAGGCATTGAGGGTGAAGGGACCTAATTTAAAAACAGTCTAACACAGTTGTTACTATGGGGTCTAACTACCAAAATATAACAGTTTTATATTTATTGTATATTATTTTATTTGATAAAACTCACCTGTAATGATTCTTTACATGACCGCACTGCTCCTGAAAGTTGTTATAGGGGTAAGATGTTTGTGGTATTTAAAATGCTTTCATGTCCCCCACTGCTCCTCGCTGGTTGGCCTCAAACTTTGGCATCTTAAACCTCATGGGTGGGGCTTCTGTATAAATCTGAATGCGCAAGTGTCCGAATTCGTGTCCATGCAAGGGTACTGGTGCAGGGAGCATATTAAAAATTATCAGTACAGAACTTAGTTACAGAGCCCAAAAATATGGGAAGTATATCCTTACAATCCTGTATACTTGATGCAGTAAAAGGAGTAAAGATTATTGGTCAGACTTTGTCCATCACTTGCTCGTGTTTGTAAAACAATAATCACAATAATTATAATATTATAACTGGTTTTTATTTATTTTTATTTATCTTTTTAAAATATTTGCTCAAATAGAGACTAAAGTTGTTATACATAGTATAAATCAGTGCTTCATCCCTTTGAAGTTCATAGACTAATATACTAATATAGTTCAGCACCTTGGATAGCGCAAAATATTCCTCTGTTTTTAGTGCTGGATATCTACTCATGATTTAATACACTAAAAAGAAAATGTATTGATAGTCTCGCTTGGAAGAACATAAATAAGTTTAGGACAAGATCCAGACTTTATATTTAAAAGGAAAACCGGTGGAAATGTACAAAACCTAATTATTTAGAGTCTAATTATTTAGTAATTATTAGAGTTGAGGATGATGTTTTCACACTGGTCAGTATCTGTGTGCAATAAGCAAAAGCAGAGTATTCTCCCTGCAGAATTAATTTCTTTGAAACCCCCCTGTAAGTCAACATGGTTTTACAACATTTGTAACTTTACACCCATTTTTCTCTTATTTTCCCTGGACACTGGCCATAGTTTCTAGAAATGGGGCAGGATATGCATTGATGTTGGTCAGGTGAGTGTAACCCAATATAGCTGTATTGTGAACTAGATATATAGGAGCTGATCCAGAGTTTGGGCGCAGTGCAGGTTCAGCGTGGATGCACTTTGCTACACATCCAGAGTTGCAAAAAACGCAAAAAACACCATGCAATGCGCAAGCTTCAACCCGCAGTTTAGCATCTTGCGTCTTGTTGGAATAATTGTTTTTTTGTTTGTTTGTGGCAAAACTGAGTGAACAATTTTTAGTCAACTTCATTTCTTTGCTCATTTATCAACATATATATAATAAATGAACTTTAGTGATTTTTCGGTAAAGTTATTTGGAAAGTTTCCTTTACAGCACTGAAATTACAGTTATAGTTTTTTTTCTTCATTTTTTTTCATTAACATAAATAAAATAAAAACATAAAATGAAGATGTTGTAGGACTGGTGTCATTTCCCTAGCATTTTCAAATATAAATGAAATAAGCCACTGAAAATTATTATACAGTCCCACAGAACTCGTAGCTGGAAACAATAATTTTTCTGTCAATAAAGTCCGCATTGTCCAATGTAAAAGCTTTTACACGAGTTGACACAACCAAAAGATGCAAGCACTGCACAAAACCACAGTACAGGCCAGGGAACACTTCCTGCAACTATTTCAAATATGCTGAACTATCAGCAAAGTATAGCAAAATACCAGCTGCACCATCCCCAGGCACCCGCAAGCATAAGGCCGCAGATGGTCAATAATCGCAATACGCAGCGCTAAGCGCAACACCGGCCACGCCCCAAATTCTCATTAAAATATTCTGGCACGCCCATTTATCAGTGTCTAAAAACACGGAGGCGCAGATGCATGCAGTCGCATGCGCAGTACAAAATGACACAGAACAAAAACACAAATTCATGCGCAATGCGCTACTCAGGATCTGCCCCAGACTTATTTATTCATTTGCTCAGTGTTATATAATGTTGGTATAGTATGGAGCTCTGGACCTCAAGAATTTTGTTCCTTGAACCCATATACAATATATCAGGGGTTCTCAACCACTGCTAGTATGTGATGCTCTGTGATAATGTGAAGGCTCCTGTAAGTAAATTTTTGTGTACTCTGGAGTAGCATCTGGATTTATACTATGCAGAGACAGGAGATTGACATTGATTGACATCCATGATCCACCTATAAAATGTCCCTCCCTCCAGCATAGTATGTATAGTTCATAGGTGGATCATGGATGCCAATCAAGACATCCAATCAAATTCTCCTTTCTCCACATAGCCTAGAGCCAGCTTATACCAGAGTTTCTAATGCAGAATATATTTTTAATCATTGCCTGGGATCTCAGACTATTCTGCAATGTGGGGGTCTCTTGAATTGGCCCTTAATAGAATAAATTTCAGTGGCAGACATCCAAAACCAAATGATGAACAGTGGTACTATGGAGTCCACATGGCTCTGGACTATTTGGGGAAGGCAGAGTTTGATTGGATGGAAGTCACTGATTGACATCCATGATCCACCTATGAACTATACTATGCTGGAGGTAGGAGCATAGTATCGCTGTTCAAAGATGGATTATGGATTACAATCAATTACATCTATCCAATTAAACATAACCCCCAAACTACTCTCTGTATACTTTAGGGCCAGCTACCATTAAAGTGTTTCTTGTAACGCAGATAGTATTTGTAGTGTAACTGGCACTGGGGATCGTAACAGATCTACTGTGTGGTGGCCCCCTTGTGTGTGGTGGGTGGCCTTGGTCGTTCCATGATGGATCCATCCCTGAATTTTAACCATGATCAATATCAAATGGCAGAGGACTGAATAACATATGTAATATATAGATCTGAAAATCATTAAAATATTCCATAGTGGGTTATACTGGTACACACTAGAAAAAGAATGCGAACCCCTGCTATAATCAATCTCCTGTCAAAGTCATCCAACCATAAAATCTGTTTTGCTGACTTTATTTGGTTCACATCATCAGGACACTACCAGGTGACCATTCTGATCCAGGAATCTTATTTGGCAATATTAAAATGAACGGAATGGCGAGATGTTTGCATGTAATTTATGTGTAATTTAGATAACGTCTCTCACAAAGCAGAGGCACACTACTATTTACGGGCTATGGAAAGAAATGACAGGTCCTAATTAAAAACACCTGCAGATGCAAATGATTCCTCGCAATTAATTTGTGCATAATTAATTAAAATGGACCGAGATAAGGGATAGTGATTTCCGCTCAGAGAACAAACTATTAAGTTTCATTTATTGAATAAAACTATTTCCACCACTAAATTCTATATGATTTCCAAATGCTATTAAAACAATTAAAGCAGCAGTCAGTGCTCTGATGGCACAGAAACAATGTTTATGGGGGGGGGTTAGTTGGGACAGTAGGAGTGGAGAGGGTATTTAAGGGTTAAAAGCAGGATTTGCTGACATACCCAGAATTGCAAATTTCCTGGACCGGACTTTGGCTCTGTAGTGACTGCATTGAATTCTCGGACTATTACCGTTACGGTCTCCCCATATGTTCCCCGCTTTGCATGACCCTAATAACGCCTATTAGAGGGAGGAAAAGGGAGGCCTATGGGGAGATTGCAGGGATACCAATAATGATGGTACCTAAATCTCGGAGCAGATTTGTACATATTGATCACTTTGATTTGTAACTGTGATTTTCAGTTTTATATGTAACCTGGGACGTTCCCTAAGATTTTGCATAGTCATGTGAATAGAGCACATTACAGATTGGCGTAATCACGTGACATGAGGGCATGACTGGTTGACATAATCGTGTCATGAGGGCATAAATGTGTGGTTGCCGACTCACCCGCGGACCTGAGAGACTCCTGAATTTTGGACATTGCATTCAGAAGAGCAGACAAATCTCCCAGATCAGAGCTTCAGGCCAGTTCTCTGCTAGTTCTCTGGGCACATAGGAAATGTTCAACCTGGTGCCCCCCACCTCTACACCAACAAACCAAATTATTATAAATAATCAACTAACCAATTTCACTGCTCAGATAGCCCTTTTTTCAACAGGGCAGTACACACAATGGTCATTCAACAGAAGGTCATTGCCAACAGAGGACTCCCCAACAGCGGGGAGTTTGGGTCTTATTTGAATTCAGGTTTTCAATACAACCCAGCAAACAGGCAATCAATCACATAACAGCGCAGCAAAATAAGACAATCAAACCCCGGCAATATTACAATTGCCTTCAATTAAATATTTTAATTGTTGGACCTGGAAAAGAAATTTCAGTGCACTAGTTAAAAAACTTCCCGCTGATAATGATAAAAGGCAGTACGTTGGCAGCAATAAGCTCATAATTATCATTTAACTTTATGTGCTGTAAAATTATTTTCATATAAAGAATTAAAGGACAGATATAATCAGTGGAAAATATTTATTAAAGAAGGAACAGGATAACATTGCCCGACGCTTAATAGTGTAATTTAATGTAACAAGCTAGAGGGAAAATTGTATTCTAAGCATGAGAGAGGGGGAATGTGCTCCTGTTATTGAAGCAAGTAATCCACATATTAGAAAACACCACAACAAACGCGTGAGATGAGAGTGGATGCCATTCTCTTCTGCGCTATATGTAATAGTTTATGTGAGTTATAGGAGAAGAGAGTATTAGCAGTAGAATAAGTTTTGTTCATTCCAAGTATGGATTTTATGGTAAAAAAATGTTTATTGTTTCACATTCCCAAAAGGGATGAAATCTAGCTCTGTTTCCTATTACATGCTAGAGAATGTCAGCTAGAATCTGATTGGTTGCTTTGGATGACGTCCAAACGCACAGGTTTTCAAACCAATATTCTATATGTTTGAAAAACTGTAGCAGGGTGCGGATCTGCTTTTTAGCACTTAGGTGGATGGGCATGCAAAGTAACCTGACGAGACAAAGGTATGGTGATTGTGCACAATTGTACTTCTAGATGTCTATACCACTGCTTCTAAATGCAGACCCTCCAACATGACCCATTCCACCAGGTACATAATACTCCGCTCCTGGGCTTTCAGCTGTCACTCAC
>JABWIB010001378.1:70320-80347 GCA_016617825.1 Platyplectrum ornatum | reverse complement strand
GTGAATACGATAATTCGCCCACCCGTTCGAATTCAAAATCGAAGCGATTTGCTCCGATTTCTATTCGCCCTCTAAATTCGACCCTTAGTAAATACCCCCCTATANCGCTGTAGCTTATATAAATGTGATATATGCTTTTAAGAAAAAAATATATTTGAAAATGCAGTTAATTTATTAAAAAAATGTAAATAAGTAATATTTAATTACTTATACATAGCATGTATTTTCAAATTGGAATTGCTAACAATTCTTTGTTGGAGAAGAACATACAATACTAATAACATTTTATAAAAAATAACATATATTACAAAATATTACAATATTATTTGAACAATATTTAAGGATTGTTTGCTTATTTTAGTTATGTAAAAATAATGGAGTGTAATAAATACTAATTTAGATAATCCTTTTATATGTTTTTACTCCTTTTTTATAGAATGTTCCCCTGAGAGCTGCTAATCTAATCAGATATTCCAAGAAACAGCTTGTACCAAAGAGATGAGTTCAGACTATAACATTTCCAGCTACTACACAGATCATCAAAAGAGGAGTCCATCAATGGACTCAACAGTGCAAGATTAATAGTAATCATCTCATTGCAAAATGTTTAGGCACGATTGAGAAACTGAGTGTGAGATGACAGACTGGGGAACCAAAGTAATCAGAGGTTTTTCCATGTTTTTAAGCTAACAAAAGCATCTAACATAGATCAATTTGCAATATACTTTATCAGANGCAGACTACAAAGTAAAGACATGAAAGTATAACATGAAGGGATGCTCTCTATGAACTTAAACAATCAATAAACATCAGTGATAATGACAAAAAAAACAACTGTTCATCTAATAAAAAGTACCAGTTCTCTTCTGCTCTCCTGCTGTGACTACCGGTGGCCTGTAGTGTATTACCTTCTACTTCTTATTGTCATTTCCATCATCATTCCCAAATGACCATTTTATTGTTTATTAACGTCAGTCAATCTGTATTGGATGTTTCGGGAACTAGACTGANAGCTGTAAACCGGTGTTACTGAAGTATTCTGTGCGTCAGAATATTGTAAGAACAGGTCTGCATGAGGCAGACCTGAGGGGCAGCTCCTCTAAGCTCTTCCAAATCCTAAAGTGGAAAATATAAATAATGACTAAAATTTCATTGGTTTTATGGGCAACACTTCAACTGAGCTTAAGTTAATTTTACCTGTCTGTTTCTTTTACCAACATTATATAAAATTATTTTAACAGGTTCCTTTGGTCCACTGGAGGACATACTTAAAAACATAATATTTTCTCCATATTTTGTGCATACTGTTGAGACCTCATCTGTAATGCTACAAAAACAACTGGTATTGCTGCTGCGTTTTTTTCTGGGAAGTGACACTGATCCTACACTGACTCATAGGATCTAATGTCCCTGACAACTGTAAAGAAAAGGTAAGGGGATTGATTGAGTGATGGCTATATTACACAAGCCATTGCCCAACCAGTCCCCACTTGTAAAGGTTAAATGATGCAATGACATAGTACCAAAAAATAAATTTTCCGAGATTTCCTTGTAATGTTCATACCCTTTTTCTGAAGCTAACATAAGAAGAGGATAAATTAGTGAGGATTTTTTTTTTGATACAAAAGAAGAAATAATGTAACATAAATTTATATAATCTATAGAAACCATTTGGATTTGAAATTGATATTTAGACCATGGGGAAAAAGGGTATTGATAAGATGCATTTCCGTCCTTCGCGAACAGTGGACGTTTTTTTTCTCTCCAATGAGGAGAAATCTGCTTGAGACCTACGCATTTGGTGATAGCCGAGGGGTTACATTGATTAACTTCCCTAAAGTCTTGTGACATTGGAAGGGACTGAGCACCTTTTTTGATATTTCTAATGTGCTCAGCCCATCTTACTTTAAGGGGATGTATTGTCCTACCATTATATTGGTAAACAAAATTAATAGAATTGCACACCATGAATTCAACAATGTTCCTTCTGGTTGCGGACGTGCATTGCCTTAGAAAAAGGTTTAGTTAATCTACACATGGCACAATTGGCGCATCGATAGAACCTTTTGTTTCTTTTTGATTTTCTGTTTACGTTATCTGGGCATGCACAATGCACTTTTAACCAATGTATTTCTAATATTAAGTGATCTCCTGCAAATGAATTTGGGGGTAGGCCTTATGTGCTGATTTAAAACTGGGTCACTCAAAAGGATATGCCTATATTTTTTGATGATTTTCTCAAAATCTCTGTATTCGCTTTGAAAATCCAAAATGAAGGGAAGTGGCATTTCTACCTTTTTCTTGGCTTTTTTTGTGGGACTTAGAAGGGGAGCCCTGTCTCTTACAGCTATCTCTGTCTTGATCTTTTCAAGAGTCCCCTCTTCATACCCTTTTTTAATGAATTGTTTTTTCATCTATTCCGAATGGATTTCATAACTTTTTCTTTGAGAGCAATTGTGTTTAATTCTAACAAATTGACACTTATGGATGCCTTTTAACCACTGTGGATGGTGATTACNAGAAATGGGTATGTAGGAGTTGACATCTGTTTTTTTATGTAATTTTGTGTTTGCATCTTACTGTCCTCTATGAAAATGTTAAGATCAAGAAAATTAACACAGTGCCTACTAATTTCAAAGGATAGTTGTATGATCCGGTCCTTCTTGTTCAACTTAGAGTAAAACTCTCCAGATCTCCAGAGTTCTCCAGTTGAACAACTTGTCCTTCCCTTGAAATGGCTATTGATGCCTCACAGCGCTAAGGTTGTAAGTTCAATTCATGGACAAGACCTTATTGGCATGGGGGTTGTATGTTCTCCCTGTGTAAGTTAATTGGCATCTGACTAAAATTGTCCCCAGTGTATATGTAATTGTATCAAATCCCCAATCTCTTTAAGAATGTAAGCTTGTGGACAGGTCCCCTTTTCCACCCATTCTGTCTATCTGTATTCCCTATTGTACAGTGCTGTGGACACTGTAGAGCCTAATAAATAAGTATTAATATTAATAATAATAGTAATAATAACTTACACATGGTGCTATAAATACTATAAAATACATATCTCCCAACATTTGCACAGATGAAAGCAGGACAAATAGACACCACCCCTCATAAGTCACTAGGCCCGGCCATGCCCACACCCAGCTCTGCCCATGTCCCGCCAAGCACCACCAACATCCCTCCCAAGCCTTGCCCCCTTTTGCACTGTTCATGTAAAATAAAATAAAAAAAAGCAGATAAAAAACTGATATGTCTCCATAGTTATTAGTTACCAACAATTCCTGGGATAGTTTCCAGTATCCATTTGCATACCTTCCAACTGTCCAAATTCATTGTGATAGCCCTGGTTTCGGATGACTGTTCCGCTATCCCACTCGTCCTGCACTTTGCCCCGATAAGGTGACAAATCCCCATGTTTTTATATATATTAATCAACATATACAGTAAGAGACTTGACTAAAGCTATTACTATCCCATGACTGTACAAAATGTAATATAAATGGTCTTTGTGGTCTTTGTTAAGTTCCCATAAAGTTAAGTAAATGACACAATGATTATGTATTGTACAGTACATAAAATTGCAGAGTAGTTATTAACAAAAAAGTTTTTTTATTCTTGTTTTATGAAAAAAATTGATATTACAAGAAAGTTTAAAGACATAAAGCTTTTAAACAAGTCATGTGATACACAGATAAAGTAAAAGTAAAAACTTTCTCACAGTTCCTTGATATCCCCAGGCTTACTGTAGCTTCAAAAGACATTTTCATTCTCTATATATTTAGTAATAAGTGTACATTTATTTCCATGTTTTGCATGAAAGTATGAATTACCCACACTTGTTTTTGTGTGGTTTAAATAAAGAAAATCCAATTTACAGATATTTAGTATGACTTTATATTGTGTCAGTACATTCTGTAATTCATATTTTATTAGTTTACCAAAGATTGATTCATGTATTTGTTTTATTTTATATCCGTGTATACATCTATGTATGACTTTATTATATTTTGAATGATAAAGCAGCCTTTTGGATTCATTAAAGATGACAATGCTCAGTTGCTATTGGTGTATTAATACGACAAAAAATTTATTGTAGTGTAAACTCAAAAACCCAAACCCTAAAAAAAAACAAATCAAATTTTACACCAGTAAGAGTAATATAAATTGATAATGTTCTAGGCAATCTAGGTAGACTGGAAACATATGGCAACTATACTTTTATAACAATATATCAAAAGCGTAATATAGCATTAACCGCCATACATATAGAAACTACTGAGGAGGAAAAGGGTCAGTTTATTGTGAAATAATGGTAGCCATATAATGTAACAAAGCAATTAGAAAGGCACATCAGATGTTTGGTTACATAAAGAGAGGAGTTAATAGCAGAAACAGAAAAATAGTAATTTCACTAAAGGGCATTGGTACTCACTGATATTCTTCTGGAGTACTGTGTTTAGTTTTGAAGGCCATGTGGTACATTTACTAAGCGGTGAGATTGAAAAGTGGGGATGTTGCCCATAACAACCAATATGATTTGAGTTCATATTCTCCAGTGTGTTAAAAGAAACTGAGAGCTTGAATCTGATTGGTTGCTATGGGCAACATCCCCACTTTTCAATCTAACTGTAATCTAACTGCTTAGTAAATATACCCCTGGGACTGAGTGTAGCAGCAGAAAAAGGCAACAAATCTACAGTATTTGTGTGCAAAAGCAAATGAAATCAGTGTATTCCCTTCATGCTAATTAATGTGATTAACATAATTAACTTGCACCCTCAGTTTACGTATGTACTTTGTAATGCAGTCTTTATACAGTTACTCCAGGAAACCCCTTCTCACCTTCTGGGATAAGAGGGGGCCATTACTTAAATAATGGGACCTCTCTCCCCTAGTGAGGATGATTTACTTAAACCCATATTTGTCAGTAGAGGAATGATTACATTATATATTGGAAGACATTTTTTTGAATTTATTTATCCTAATACCTAATTTATTCATACTGAAATTTAATAACTACGGTACTTTTTTATATTTGTTGTCTACTGCTAAATTCTGTATCATTAAAATAATGTAAAAAAAATATATAACTAATAAGTTAAAAAAAGAACAAGCATTGCAGTGATATTACAGCTGTAAATGTTTCATGGGGATTTCATAATGTCTGAGACATTTGCACTTAAACACTCTTTGTATACCCACTTTCCTCTGTTCATTCATCCGTCGGGTCTTAAGCACAAGGGTATTTGCAATAGTTATTTCAGAAGATTTAAATGATAATAAGGCACGGGACTACAATAATCAGTATTTACAATTGAGAAACACAGTCATGCTACATTTGACACTAAAGTATCTACAGAACATTTTATTAGGTGAACTTACTATGCTCCATAGAGGCCTAGATAAATGATTTCACCATGGGAGGATAAAGAGAGGACACTCACAATCAGATATTTAACACTCCTTAGCAATTATGGGAATTTTTGTTCTCTCTTTGGTAGGAAACATAGGATTTTACTGCTGTGTTTGAAGTTCACTTCCAATGGCCTTTGATAGAAGTGCTTTTATCTCCTAAAGATACAGTACAAATCATCATTGGTTTTATCGCAGCTGGAGCTGCCTATTTCCAAATGAGCTTACGCTGTGCAACTGCCCATCAGGAACAATTTTTTCCCCCCTTCATCTTTCATAGGCACTCTTTCAGTATGGCTGGATTTAAGTCTTTTCTCCTGCTCTTTGTTCCTTCAGCTCAGTGAAGTAAACAGCAAGATTGATCTTGCACTGCATTCTGGTATTGTTCCAAGCCCTCATCAATAGACATGGGCTGGGAATGCACTGACTGGAAAAAAAGGGCAAGATTGAAATTCACTTTCTGTTCTTTGAGCCTTTTAGTGTGCAGCAGAATGTCTCTAATCTGAAAGCTGCTACACTGACTGCCTATCCGCATGCAAATGAACCAGCAAGTCACGAGCTCGCTATTAATTCTCCAAAAGTATCACAGGGAAACTGTAACAATGTAATATATATATATATATATATATATATATATATATATATATATATATATATATATATATATATATATATATATATATATATTGCATTTTAGCTAGTATATTTGCAGCAGACTTTTATTACACTAACTATAGATCATTTTAGCAGAAAGTGTGTTATCAACTATTTATTTATGTTCCATTCATATTTATTTCATTCATAGTTTTTGTACATGTGTTACACATATATAGATTGACGATTTACTGGTCAAAATGGCATAGATGAGCAATGCATGTAGGACTCCACATACTTTAATGTATGTGGAGGAACCAGAGGGGGAAATTGACAAACTCAAGTCCCATGTCAACGAGGTAGAGGGAGACGATGGCTTAGAGAAGGTTAGCGGTAAGCTGGCTACACATCAGCATGATGATTTCTTCTAACGATCTGCAAGATGCACAAGCTCTATTTGTGGAACAATTCCAGAATCCTTTCCTGCAGTATTATGCTGCAATTACACACTCATCCACCAGGTGGCTCTATACTGAAGTTTCAATGAGAATTGTTGCTCAGAAGATCGTGTGTGCAGTACACTGTGTGAAGTTTTCTGCAGACATCATTGATCCCAAATATTAGAAGTTTCTAACAATCATTTCAACTAACCACAGACTGTCTTAAACCATCCTCCTGCATGTTTGGTGAGAACACAGTGAACAGATATCTGCTGATAGGGTCGTTTATCTTTTGATTCAAACAATTATCTTTCTGATGTGTACCTGCCATTAGGCTGCAGAAACGGTTCATAGAAGGGTAATGTTAGGGTTACAGTAAGAGGACAGTTGCAGTAAGAGGACAGTTCATAAAAGGGTAAATTTAGTTTCACGCTGCCCAGAATGGATACACCGGAGAAGAGGAAGATTATGGTTAGGCTGCAGGAAAGGGAGGGTAAGGTTGATAGTAGGGAAGGGTTAGTGAGTGAGGATTAGGATAAATATTACCTGTCATCACCGTACATATGTATCCTCTTCTTTCAATTAGTTCTCTGCGTCAGTTGCTCTGGATTCAGCTTTGTTCCCCCATTATAATCTTCTTTTCAGGGCCTTAACGAAATAACGTTCCTGAGAACCACACCCATTCATATGGGACTTGTATCTGTGAATCTGCTCAGGCAGTTATAGCTATTACATAGCTACTAATTTGATGACTTATTTAAGTAACATAATTATGTATTACATACTTCCAATGTGAAATGATGCATGGTATAATATTTATAAAGACAGATTGTCAATGGTTTCAAACGAATGTAGAAAACTGATAGCTAATGATTTCCCTTCCATTAACTTGCTGTTTCTTCTTTTCTTATAATAGGTTATTTTTACTATTTAAAAAGAAAACCCATGTTTTGGCCTGGAATTTTTTATCTTCTGTAATTATTTATATTTAGAAACAACGTGATTAAATGTTTGGTTTATAGACCATTTTTTATTTCCTATAATCTATGTACTGTGGTTGTTCACAACATAGAGTAGCTTTTGTTTTAGGAACAAATGTGAAAGAATGACCAAACCACAGTGCTGAAATAAGATATAGCCATCATTTCTCAGACGTTCTAACATAGCTCCGAATCTGCCTTAACTCCTACACAGCTTCTACTGTAGCTCTAATTAAAACTGATTCTATTCCCTGCGATGCAGCCATGGGGTGCGATTAATGTGGCCTTACAGTCAAGTAAAATATGCTTAAATATTCAGTTGCTAAACATGTACCATCAATTAAAAAAAATATATAAAATAATACATTTTTGGCCTAACCAGTGGTCCAAGTGGTAATTCAGATTTGGATAGAAGTGATGGTATGGCATACCCCATATATGTGAATATACAGTTGGTGCAATATAGGTCCCAATATGCCCAGGCTGCCATTAACTTTTTGGTATGATGGTGCTTGTAGTACTCCATAAATTGAAAAAAACTGGCCTAATACATTAGAATAAAACAAAAAAAATAATACTTACCATCACCCAGATTTTCATCTGTCAATGATCCAGTGATGTAAGCTGTAAATCCACCAGAATATGCTATGCAAAACAAAAAACCCTTTTGGTCTGCTGGATCCAATGTAATATGTGCACTCACAGGACTGTAGAATAAGTATGAATCTGGTTCAATGCTATTAATAATGGTGAGAAACTATAAGTGTTTCACTCACTTATGTGTATTATAATCATAGTCTAAACTTCGGTTTGGTTGGAAAGAGGCACAATATCGTAACTGAGTTATGGCAGACGCACTGGCATCATCAGGGCAGTTTTTACTAATAACCTCTAGTGAGTATATTACGTTGCATATATGAATCCTACAGATCCAAAGGGTTTTGTTTTAAAAAACATGGATTTAAGGTTACTGCTGCAAACTCCCTATACAAGTAAAATAAACCTCAAACCACAACTGAAGTACATGATTCAAATATCTAACTTACTAGGGACATGTTAGTAAAAGGTCACACTGTAACTGTCCTGATGATGATAATTGGGATCATGTAATTCAGTTTTGGTTTGAAGTTTATTTCACTTGTAGATGGTTATATATGTTTATATTTTGCATAGGTGTGCCAGGAATTCCTGGCGGATTTTCAAATGTATGTACCTTTGTTCCATGCGATTGAAAATCTGTGCAGGGGGCAGGTTTACCTTTATTTGCTAATTAATTACGCTGCATTATTTCCTATGCTAAACTGCTGTAAATGGTCATGTATATGTGTCATTATTTCAGTTCTAAAAGCTAAGCTCCAGAAGCAATTAAGTAAAACTATGGGACAAGCCCTTGGGCAATCGAACCTTGGCAACGTACCATTTTATTCCAAGATAAACAGACCAGATATGAATAAAGAACCATAACTTTGGCATTACCCTGCTATTTAATCCTGCTATCAACCTTGACAGTCCCAAAAAAATGGATATGCATATTCAAGGGGTAAATAGCAAGNCTCAGCCTGACAGTCTAAACAAAGAATGTAGATGCTCCACTGACTTGACTGAAAGTCGACCAGTATGTTACCAATCTGAAGAAGGTCATATCAGTTCCTCCCTATAGACACAACTTCTATGTTCCTTAAAACTAACTTTTGGCAGTATATCACTGCTGTATTAAATATTTCTTCATACAACCATTAGGTCTTATTTTATGTATACTTACGCTTCGTGTAGAAGGAGTTTGCCGCACTAACTAATCAGCCAAATTTCAAATTAAGACCAGTTTCTGTAATTATTTTGATATTTTAAAGTCATTTATATACAACTTAGAATAACTATAAAGAGGCATGTTACACAAGAATCAACTGGGCTTGGCCATTTGCCTTGCATTATTTCAGAAATGGAATGTAGAACAAAGAAATCACATTAAAACTTTCCTTTTTTAGAGTTCATGGTTCAGATAAGAGTTTAGATCTTAATCAAATGTGCAGTTCACAGAACAGCTACACCTTTTTTCAATAATACGATGGCAGGTCTTCTTATAATGCTTGGTTACATTTTAAGAATGACTTTACAGAAATCTAACATTACTTTGATTTTATGACATATGCCTTAAAAGCCTTCCAGTGTAGACATTTGTTTATTTGTGAAGGAATAAAATATGATTTTGCTTTTAAATTTCACTTCAAGATGTGTTAACATTTTATTTCTCAGAAAGTAAGTCTGTACTGCGAATGAGAACTTATAACTATGTCTTTATATAACTCATAGTAGTTAACTCTGAGAATGGCAACCTATATAAGAATGTGCTTAACAATGTATCCTTTAACCACTTTATGACTCATATACATTTATTTTCTTCAAATATCTATCTTTTTACTTAAGGTTCTAATTTGGAATCCAGTACCACAAACCACATCACCAGATCCAGAATTTGGTTAATCATTCTCTGTCTGGAGGAAGGCTTTAAGAGATAGGTGAGGGAAGAGGGAAGGGCGGGCCAGAACTGTCTATCCAAAGAGTAGGGAGATGAATAAGTCAAGGAGACGGATATAAAAGAGA
>JABWIB010001378.1:53397-65033 GCA_016617825.1 Platyplectrum ornatum | reverse complement strand
GGGGGGGGGGGTGAGTACGAGCCGGCTCTAATCTCTAATTATAAGTGTGTACCCAGGCTGAGACTGCGTGAAATAATAATTTTATGTTATGTAGGTAACATTGATTTTAGCTTGATTTTGTTAAAATGTTGTAAAACATACAACAATATACACAATGGAGAGTATTCTGAAAAGTAAAAAGGGGTTTGTTGGCCATGCCAGTCAAATGCATTTAAAACATATGTCTGTATACATATTCCGACCTCATTGGGAGGGTCCTCTGTCTGCAATTAGAGGTGTTGGCTGATACAGTGATTTGACATTATATTAGTCTAACATGGTGTACTGATGTACTAATGTAGGTATTTGGCCTAAAAATAACAAGTTAAACATTATCTGTCCTAGTCACACATCTTGATGTACATCTTCATTGGAATCATGTATCTCACATCTAAATGCTTTCTCCTGCTCACCAGGTTGAAATTTATATGTACTTAAAAGGCCCATGTATGGCAACCTGATGGCACAGAACTTTTGGATATCCAACAAACAAGATTGATTTGCTGAAGGAATGCAGACAATTTTAGTATCACAATGGTCAGTCATCTTGTGTACGTGTATCTTGTGTATCATAAACTGTGCCAAATACTTTCATATAGACTTACAGAGAATAAAATCACCTAAAAGTATGCATTTACTTTCCCTCCCAAAAACATTTTTCACGCTTCTGTATGCTCCAATGCCCACACAATCTATCGAACATTTTCCAAAAACATCTGTGTAGACATAGCCAGACTCAGACAGATCAATATAAATGAGACCTTTTATAAAAACCCAATCTATGTTCCAGCTGTAGTTCAGCTGGGATACAAATTAGCCTAAAAAAGGATACTAGAAATATTGTAAGTATGTCAACAATATACTGACAATCTTCGCGGCATACTCGTCTCCGCATGTGTGTTCAGAATTTGATCTTTGTTTTAAGCACTTACACGTTATAGTTTTAAAAATAATTTATTTGATGTTGGATTAATTTAAGTAAATAACATTTGTATGCAATTAATCTGATTTTGCTTTTTGAAAATTTGAAGGCATCTGCAATTCAGAAACGAGAATGAGGTCATATTTTCTACATGTGTCACAGAATAGCAAATGTCTCGNAATGTAATAATAAAAGTCAAAAGACCAAATTAGCTTAGAATGTGTTACTACTTATTTTGTGTAATTTACCCATATGAGACAAATAGGCATGCCTTAAATCTTCAGCAATGGACATCCTACGACAATAATTTTACCCATTTAGACACAAATAAACTTTTTTTTATTTGGTGCTGATTAGTGCTATACAACAAACCAGCAATGTGAATTTTATGCTAATGAATTGCTTCTAACCATTTCCATTGATTTCTTCTTGTGCTTTGTNATTTTTATCTTTTATTTTTTAACAACTTAAGAATGTTAGCAACAAGTTTGCATATTATACAGAAAAAATAAACTCAGAAAAAAAAATCTACATTTCATTGGTCATTCATGGAAAATGTTAGCAGTGATTAGTTACATAATCTAACATTAACCTGTAAATTAAAATTCCTTGGTGCAATTTGATGGCTGATTTAATTTTGTCTGTCTTTGTTTGCTGCAGGCTAATTCCATTATACAGCCTTTTCCCTCAATGATTAGCAGCTTCTACTCAACTTCTGATTACTATTGTACACTTAGCACTACATAAAGCTGGGGATTAATATTCCCCCAAAGAATTGTTGCTATGGATCTGCTCTGGAGATGTTTCTGCAGATTCAGTTGTCTATAAATTATAATCTCCAGTGAGTTATCAGGGAGAATGAACCACATTTAACTAGCTCGAAAATGTCTTAAAAAGTAAAACAAAAAAAAAATGAATCGTGTCAGGTGTGTTTTTGACTATTGCCTATGACTTTTTTTTACCTTTAAACATTTTGTATTTACTATAAAATCTCTTCATTTATAATGTATATAATGTTTATAGTATAATGTCAACAGGTGATGATGGAAGGTGTTGGAAAAAGGCCACTCTTGTTGATGTTGTGCAATAATTCATCTTGTGAGGCCGTCATTGAAGCACCACTGTTATAGGTATGGGGTAACCCAGTTGCCATCAACTCCTGCACCAGAAATTGTGNACATCCTGGTACATATTGGTGGTATATAATGTAAATGTCAGGTCTTCAAGTCAACTTGCTCAATACCAACATTTGATAACATGCTGAGGTTATCATTTTAAAAACATATAGATATATAATCATATAGATAAACATATAGATATATTTAATTATTTCAGGCAGTGGTGCATTGCATTGTAGTCTGAATCATGTACATGTGCTTCTTTTCAGGCATGCACAAAGTGAACGTATATATAAGTACACTGCACTATGATGTATACATCTCACTCTGTGTCAGGACCATGTTTACCTTTCATGTATAGCACCTAACGCTAAGCATCCTGAAAAGGGGATAAAATAAACCATGACACCCAGTTCCACCAACAAATGATCATATTTGTTTAAACCTCCATGCATTTTTGTATAGATCCAGTCATATCAGCATCAAAGATGGCTGGTGGGAGGAGATTGATACAATCTGATTAAAATTTTGGGTTCTCATAAGTGTAAAAGTAGAGGTCTGGGTATGGACATTTAGAGGTGGCTGTATGTATTATAAAATGAAATCAGTGGGAGAAGTGACATTATGGCATACCCCTGTATACACCGCCACATCTGGCCCTGGTTCACATATATTATACTGCAGAGGGAGTGTGCTGCAGCATTTGGGGCAGTATTCAGGGTTTCTGATTACTTTTTTGTATTTTCTGTAGATTGCAAAATGGAGAAAAAGCATTTAATAAGTAATATCTAGTTAGTGCATCTGCAAACTGATTTCGGTTACAAATAATTACAGATGGAGCATCATTCCTTGGTATAACACTCTAACACTGACGAGTTAGTAAGGTGTAAAATCCTAATGAAACATACTCCATCTGTTTACTATAATTGGATATTTGTAGATTGGCTCTTTAATTATACCAATATTGGATCAAGCATACATAGTGAGGAAGTGTGTGTATGCCTTGACGCTAGGTTATACACATACAATATGTTGGACAGATAAAATAAAAAAGTCAAGATTTATGCTGGGAAGACAATACTGCAGTCAACAATAAATAGAAGCCCTTTAATGGATGACTAGAAAATGATATGATGTCAGTATCCAGTGTATGATCTTTAGCCATGTGGATCGCAACCTAGACATAAAAGCACAGAATCAGCCACTGGAAACTCTCTGAAAATATCATTTTGATGCAATTGCGGCTGTGTCGATGGCCAAAAAAGCAACAAGAAACATGTGCTCTGGATCCTCATTTTACTCTTGCTTAATAAGTCCTAGGTTTCTTTAGGGAAGTTATTTATGCTCACCATACTGTGATTTATAGCTTAAATAAACTCAGGTGTCAGGAGTATTACATTGCTTTCAGATGATGCAGTATTAGGAACAGTACTGATCTCATTCAATTGTCTGTATAAATGGAAAAAGATATCTCAAGACATTATTTCAGTTCGTGTTATTTGACTTTAACTTCATCTCGGTTGAAAGGACTAACTGACATCCAAATNATTGTACTTTTCTTTTTTCAATAAAGCTGTAAAACATAAGATATAATAATACTTTACTGTACTGCTCATTTTTTTCCCCCACATGATATCATTTTAAATGTGAAACGCTTTCAAATATGACTCTAAAGGTGTGAATGCTAATTAAATCTTATCGCAAGTGGAATTTTATGATCATACAGGAATATTCCCTAGGATAAAGGCTCTGAAATTGTTCTGGGCTGTGAACCTGCCTCTTGTGTATTACCAGAGTGTAGAAACTCAAACAAGTATTTGTAACCAATTATATTTACATCAAAAGTTGCTTGAAATCCCAACCAAGAATACTTTTTATTTATTCTCCATTGTGAAACAGAATTGCCCGCTTACTAAAGCAGTCCCAGAAAGAGAAGCATTACATTTAAAAAAGACATAATGAGTAAAAAAAGAAAATAAAACACAGTAATATAATGGTGAAATGTAATTGTATCTAATTATATTAACAAAAGTCTACATATATAATGAAAATAATATTTTTTTCCTGTTATGTATTTTAAGTATTATGTGTTTTTATATATATATATATATATATATATATATATATATATATATATATATATATATCAAAATCATATATTCCCAGCACCTATAAATATTTATACATGTAAATCTTTTCCAATGGAGTTTACATTTAGAAAGCAAATAAAACTGGAAGCTTTAATATTATTCTGATTTATGTGTCTATATATTCATCATATATATAAGCAAAGTTATTTGCTGAAATATCAGCAAACTTAAGCATTGAAGGGCTAAATGTTTATGCTCTATAATAATTAAAATAGTTTTAACTGAACAAAACACTGGAAATTCAGGAAATTAATGCTTAGGACCATTAATATTTGCAGTTGGCCACTTAAAAGTATGCATTGAATGTGTCCTTAACTCATTGTTTTGTATTCTTATTATTGTCCTTTTTAAGGATACATCCCTAATATTTTTATGTGTTTCTGTCATGTTGAGATTCAGTATCTTTTATATAAATATTAATATACATACTACATATGAAGTGACCTTTTGCCATTTTGACAAGCCTGGGTAATAACAAAAAGACTGGGTGGGTAAGATGTCTGCAAGCTTACCCTCTATAGGACATTGGGGATTGATTCATAATGGCATAAAGTGCTACTACACAATAGACCAGCCAGGATGTATGGTAAAAGTGCTCAGTGCTTAGTATGATCCATTCACACAGCAGTGTTACTGCCAGGGCTGATCTGAATTTTGGTATGGAAACAAAGAGTGCCCAAGTTAGTGATAACCAAACTGAAAATCTAAATAAAAAGTAGTCATGAATATGGTAGACAAATGTTAAGAAGTAGGTTGAGGAATTGGTGAGTTTTAGGAGAGCACTTGAAAGTTGGAGAGTAGAGGATAGTCTAAGTGGGCAAGTAAGGATATTCCAGAGAGTGGGTGAAGCACAGGAGAAGTCCTGTAATTAGAAATTCGTTTAGTTTAGTTTAGATCAGTACATGAACAAAATGAAAGAACTAATTTATAGTTATTTATAAAATTTAAGTAAGAATCATTTGGAAGGATCTGTAACAACAGTGTAATCACAGAATTATTGTTAATACTCTTAAATTCTTAACCTATTTCTACTGTTTGTTGTGAGTTTGAGCACCACTCATTCTAACCCTTGACTTGCTGAACGAATATGATGTCCTACTCATTCTAACCCTTGACCTGCTGAAGGAATATGATATCCCACTCATTCTAACCCTTGACTTGCTGAAGGAATATGATTTCCCTGGGATATATGAATTAAGTACCAATATAAAAAATAACACATATTCATTTATTCAGGAATTAAAACTAAATTGTATTAAGGAATAACCCAACACGTTGTACCAGTAGATATAACTCACTGATTGATTTTTGCTTTTAAAAGTAATTCTCACTGAGCACATATGCATTCACTTATGTACTCCTAGGTAACATTGTACACTGGGAGATGTCATTCATCCTGGTAGCCACAGTCTGCCAACAAAAGGGGGTTACTATAATGAAATCATGCCTGTGAAATCAGCACAGAATAAATTACCCCTTAGTGGACTCCATAAAGCCAAGTCTGTTTGGATGATAAATGAAAGTGCAACTTTATGGAAAGGACCTCCTGAAGTCAGGCACATAGAGTATATAGTCAAGCACTAAGGTATTAGTATAGTAATAAATACAACTTTACTGGAAGAGACAAAACACCTTTTTTATTTATATCAGTCAGTTATAAAAAATAACTAGTAAGAAAAGTATGCAGGACNTGACCAGCTGGGGGTATAAAGTTACATACAGCAACTAGATAAAACCCTAAATAATTCCCCTGTTATGGCCCTCTATAAACAACATCTCCACTACCTACACAATTGGTTATCCAGGGATAGTCACATGGTGCACAACACATTATATAACTGTTTTATACATATTATACTTATAATATTTTATTTTTACATTTTCGTTTTATAACCTTATCACCTGCTTTACCAAAACTTATCATAAGTTCATTTCCAACCATAAACCATAAACTTTTTGGCATATGAGGCGTTTCAACTCAATGCTCCAGCCATCTTCACTGTACAATAATAATTCTACTTAACAGTTCTACTTGGTTCACTACACTGCTTATGGAGCTTACAAACATATCTGATAAGAGGGAAACCTTATCATTTAGTTTCTTAGCATCAACTACCATTTCTAAATATGACTGATGGAGCACAAAATACAAAGACAAAAGTCAATAGATATATCTTATCCAGTGACACCAAATGGGAATATGTTGCTTTATCAAATGAACCAAGACACAAGTAATAGTAGCCTGAAGAAGGACAGTTCAAGTGTGACACTGATTCTATACCAGATCATAAGTTACACATTGATCACCAGCGTATCCTAACAGCAATATCAAGCCTTGTGCAGTGAGCATTATTCATTTCAAAGCATGATGGACATTGTTTTATTTTATTTGTAATGGGAATACAGACTTCAGTGCACTTTGTGTAATGAACCTTTCTTATTGCCTAGAATTTAATTTACTTCAAAATGTCTTCTAAAAAGTATATTCTGATTTAAATCACTATACTCATAATTGACTTTATAGTAGTATATTAAAAGTGTATATTTCATTCAGTTGTTTCAGGACTGAGTTTTATAATAGTGATTTTTTTTAATCTGTTTTTAATTATTCTGTTATGTCTCTAGGTATAGGGGACCCTAAAGAAAATTCAAACAAGCTATGCTCATGATGTAAATAGCAAAAATAGGTTAATAAAATTATAACCATAAAACATGACGTGTATAGAATGTACAATAGAGATCTATATGTGTGTGCATTTTACGTTATGTGTAAACGTGGTCGTTATTATTATGGTATTGTATTATATTGTTTGTTTTATCTATGAGGACTTTGACAGCACTGACACTTTTCTTTGTCCTACCATTTCACCCCCTCTCTGACTATGTTAATTCCTCTGTCATATCTGTCCATCCTGCCAATTACCCAGCTCTATTGCTCTGAGATGAGAGTTGAGTTGGCATATTCGCTGCTTAGTCTTTTGACTTTTCCCTTTCAGTCTAGTGTCTCTACAGGACATCATTATTCTTTTCAACAATATTATGTATGTTACATTCTCAGATTAAACATTTCATCCTATTGTAACATAATACATCAAGCGGCTTATTATTTTTATCAGTATATTAATTATGACTATACTATGACTATGAACATACTGAACAATGTTTTTGATCAGTATAAATTATTACTATTAAAAAGATTATAAAGATTATAATGCAATAAATTATAAGTTATAAATGCACGATCCACTAAACACTATCCATCCTCCATGTTGTATCTGTTTCATTTAGCATGTGCTGCTTACAGTACATTGTTGGTTTCCCATGGTCCAGACATTGAGGGAGACATATGCCTGATAGTAAAAGCATTATTGTGTACTTTTTACTTATAAAGAGGAGGAAGTAATCATTAGAAGAGAGTGTTAGTGTGTATTGAATGCGTGTATATATACTCCACCTGATCCTGGCTGCAAAGATCTTGAGTTCTGTAAAAACCATACAGATAAATAACTGCAATCCTGATGACAAGGCGACAAAATTCTAGATTGGTGTGTATGCTCGGCAGGTTGTTCATGGACTTTATAGCCACATACCATGAATATGCATTCCTGGGCCTAAATTTAGTAAGCAGAGAGATTGCAGGAGATTAAAAAGTGGGGATGTTGTAGCAACCAATCGTATTCAAGCTCTCGGTTTCATTTTACATACTGGAGAATGTGAGCTTGAATCTGATTGGTTGCTATGGGCAACATCCCCACTTTTTAATCTCCTTGTCCTGGACTTCAGACCTGTCCAGTCCATGGTCTAAATATCAAATTAAAAACCTTGTATACTTGCGTCTACGTATGGTTCTGGATTGACCAGTATACCCACCTTCTCCCCTCTCACAGAATGCCTCTTATGAATGACAGCCATAGTAGTGAGTTGTGTCCAGGTTTGAATTGCCTTATCTGTACAGTGAGAATGAATGCAGAGATACGTTCCAACTCTGACTACATTCCAGGAGCAGGCCCTCTGTGATAGTGGAAAGAAAATAGCCCTGTCTACATTATATATTATATTACTGATGCTGACTCCTGAAATTCAGGCAGTGCTCTCAGGAACCCTCGGAGAACAGGAAAACCTCCCAGTGTTGCCAAAACTAGCAGTGTTTTAATACCTCCATCCCCTGTGATTGGACGGTAAATTTATGATGTCACAAAAGGACCAAAGGGGCAAGACTTTTAATGTATAGTCCCACCCCTATGGCAATTTTACTGCCTTCCGAAAGCCGAAACTGAGTCAGCAAACCTGTAGAAAGGCCCTACGTTTTTGTTTTTGTCGTCTTGTTTGTTTGTATGATTTGTATGATTTTTTTAAGATTTACATTTCTGTGTCCCTATATCAAGTATTGGAAATCCCTTGTGGAATTGCAACTGCCCCTAGAATCTCGACATCCATCTCTGATGTTATATTATGGGNTTTAGATATCTAATCGCTTCTTCCTGTCATTTTCTGAGCGACTGAATAAGGTTTTGCCCTCCGGGAACTAACACAGCATCGCACAAAACAGAAAATGACTGCGATGTATGTAGCTGACTGATCGCCTTGGTCTTAATTGTTCTCTTAATTAGCAGAAATAGTGACTGCATCTGGGAAGAGATCACAGTATTGGTAAACAGCTCCACCTTAGAGCTCTTTTTAATGCCTTTTGGATATGTGACAGCGGGCTCCTAGCACATTTGTTTCTTCGATGAGACAGGCAGCTGCCAATTTTTTTTTTCTTAGCCCCAAACTCCTTTGGTCTCATCATGTGATCTGTCACTTTATTCTCAGGGAGACTTGGTGTCCAACTGTTTGTTCTTAAACAAATTAAGTTTTAATATGCCAAAGCCAGCTTTAAGTGGCTGCTTGAAAGGAATGAAAACAAAAGGAGGCTGGATGTTAAATTCGAGATATTAAGGGATCCTGCTGTGGATTGAAAATGACTCTGTAATTATGTACACAAATAAGTCTAAATAACGGGTGTAACGTGGTAATGGAAACTTGCATGAAACGCACAATGTCATCAAGATGTGAAAATTATGGACAGATTTATTTTACAGAATGTTAACAGATTTGTATAATTCCTGAAAGCATTAGCAGATTCTCACTAAATACAAATATATTGTAACGTACATGCACAATTTGGCACAGAAAGGACGGAGCAATCAATGATGTCATGGGGAAAATATGCAACTTTGTAATGTGTGAGCTATGCTTTGTCAATGGAGCGATTCACAGGCCAGATCCAGAGTTTTTGGTGGCCGGCGGCTCCAGTCAATTCAGAGGTACGTGTTTTCGACTGAAACATGCACCTCTGGATAGCATGCAGGGGACGTCTTTTTTCCCTGAATGTTGGAAGTGGAGCCTAAGCCCAGAAGCTGTAGTTTCTATAGCTGCAGCCTCAGGGCTTAGCGCTCCATTCATGTTTTTACCATTAATAAAAAAGCTGGCATATTATAGCGGTAACCTATATACTATGCTGGCTTTTTGTTAATATCAAAGTTACAAATATGTTTAATTAAAAGGAATAAAAAAAANCCCACAAACACATTTCTTTAAGCAATTATTTAATTATAATTTTACGAAATAATAAATAGGTAAATGGTGCGCTCCATTCCCAGCTCAATGGAGAGGGTGTATAGCTGCCATATGGACCTGATTCAGTCTTGTGCATCTGCCGTCAGGCGAGTGTGCAGAGAAAATAAACACTGTACATGCACAGAACGGGAGTGAGAGCAGAAAGATGGACGCACTGCTGCTTATTCACCTACCTTTGTGGAAGTTTACTCTTGCATTGCAAAAAAGCTTTAAAATAGGTTTTAAATGCCGCAAATACATACCCTCCCTGACACAGCTGGTGCTAAGTCTCAGGACGTCACATCACTTAAAACAATCGTGGATGGTGGCCGTGAGAAGGTAATATTGCTGTCCGCCCTCCTGTTGTTTCGTTATTATTTTTTTTACAAATGGGCGTGCTACAGTGTGGCCCTCTATAGCTGATACAGTCTGTTAGAAACCGGCAGAAACTGCAGTTAGAACTTAGGCCTAAGATTAGTAATTAGGGCTAGGTTTGGTTTTTCCTAGCCCAAGTCTAATAACAGTGTAACAGTAACTCTGGTCAGTATCTGTGTGCAAAATGCAACAATAAAGTATTCTCCCTGCATGCACAAACAAAAAAAACCACACACATTATTAACAATATTCCTAATACTCATAGCCTCTACTTATAGAATGTTATTGTGTTTTGTTTTTATTTTTACAAATGGGGTCAGCAGGGGAGCAGAGAGAAGGGGGTACAAATTACCAGGGTGCAGGCTAGAGAGTGTTGCAGAGGAGGGAAACAGAAGGTAGACTGCAAAGGTAAGTAAATATGCTTAAGTTCACTAAAGGGATTGGGAAGAGATTTAAAGGCTGGAGACAAAGCCATGCCCCCTATAGTTTAGACTCACACCCTTTACTGGCGTATACACTATAATAATAGGCCAGATTGGTCATGACTGTCCTGCTGCAATTTGGGGTTGGGGGGATCGGAGAAGTGCAGCATAGAGGCAGGTGGTCTTGGGTAAGAAGTTCAGACTTGGATGGGGGAACCGCCAAAGCCCTGAGAGCACAGGAATTTTGTGAATTCCTCTTGGCAGTCATGGGAATGTCAAATTTTTACTAGTAGAATTGCAATATCAGTTGTGACCCATCTTTAACACCACCAATATATGTTGTATACGATAAGATTATTATTCCAAACGCTACAATATAAATTATTGCACTAGTAACATTTAGTAAGAGTCAAAGTAGTACAATAAAAAAATACAATAAATTTTATTTTGTCCTTTAACAGCAAGAAGCTGCATGTAAAAACCAGTAGCTATGAATGGTTTTCAATGTCTTTAATGCCTTTAAACATTGCACTGATTATATGAAACAAAAAAACCTTCATGGTTTTTTCTCATGCAACAGAGAAAAAAGTTCTCATGTTTCATTAGGGTCACAAGACAAACTTATGGTCCTGACCTTTGACATTCCACCTAGAGCTATTTACTAAACAGCTGACTGTTATCATAGCAACAGATCCCACTGTGAACCAAACCTTCTGGGACACAAAATACAATGGTCCCACTAAATGGCCATGCAATTTTCTGTTTATATAATCAATAATTTGACAACTTATTAACACAAGCTTTAACCTCATTTATAGCAGATACAAATATCTAACATTGTCTTAAGTAATCCAACAGGTGAAAATATACTCAGAATTAATCTCTGAATGTGTAATAATAAATAAAATGTATATATACAAAAGAGATTTTTGTTACACAAAAATAACAAAATAACAAATAACTTCCGTCCCTCCAGACACACACACCACACACACACACACACACACACACA
>JABWIB010001377.1:48863-69689 GCA_016617825.1 Platyplectrum ornatum | reverse complement strand
GGTAAAATGACTGTCGGTGTTTGCATGCAGGGAGAATACTTTATTGTTGCATGCTGCACACAGATACTGACCAGCGTTACTGTTACACTGTTATTAGACTAGACTTTACCCCCCCTGCAATTCAACTTGGTATTACCCACTCATTTTTAATTATATTAAAAGCAATCTTCAGTGAGAGCTGCTCTTATGGGTAAGGAGAACAAGCAGCCTGTAGCCCGACAATGGTGTGAAAACCAGTATGGTACCTGCGTGCTGTCTAGTGGCAGAAACATATTGTAATTATTAAATATGACAGGCCCAAAATGTCTCTGCAGATGCCCAATCTGAAAAGAAAACCAGTGTATTAAACTAAATAATCTAACCACAATAAACATTAGGAATGAGGGAGAATCTAAGGGAGTAAACTCACTCATCCCATTACACTGGCCCCCACCAAAATCTAACCACCTTATTCTCTATTTTACCAAATTGATCTTCTGGCATGGATCGATCCCCAGTCTGCCATTTTATACCCCTAACGACTATGGGATCCTCACTTTACTTTCTCAGTCTGAAGACAGTTTAGTAGGTCAGGTTTATTACGTTGAGCACTGTTTTTATAAACTCCTTGTACTCCATACTCCATACTTGCATTACTTTTCCTTCATCGTACGCAATTTGTTGAATCAATTGCTGCTAATAAAGTCATGACGCTTTTGTATTTCACAGGGAAAAGGATTTGCCTTGGAGAAGGTCTGGCCCGTATGGAGCTGTTTCTGTTCCTCACAAACATCTTGCAACATTTCAAGCTAACATCAGACAGGCATTTCACTGAAAGCGACATAATTCCTCGAATGACAGGCTTCGCTAATGTTTCCATAGATTACGAGATGTCATTCATACCTCGTGTAGTTAACTAATCAATATAACTCTTATACTGAGAAACACTAGATAATTAAAAAGTACAAAAAAAATAAAATAAGCTGCTTTACACTAAAATCATGTTACACTGCATTGGGAGATAATTAGTTACTAACCTAATCTAACCTAAGCTAATCACTGAGCCATCGTGTTGCACTCTGAGCCAGTGTGCTGCATCTAGAAAAAGATTAAGGTAAACCACTATACTGGGAAAAACTACTGCAATGACCAACAGCTGTTTTATGCAGTATTACAAAGTACTTACAGTAATTTGCACTTACATTATAAATATAATTCTACCAATTGTATTAATAATGGGGTAAATTACTACAGTAGTTTTAGAAACTACTGTAGGTTATTTTTAATAATGGGGAAAAAATTGCTAACCAGCAATACCCAGCTTTTTTTTAATCCCCCCTTTTGTGGGAGGTTTACAGGTTTTTTCCCATTATTTGAAAAATTTGGTTCTGCCCATTCACACTGGGTGATCTAGGTTAAACCCGGTAATAACCCAAGAATAACAATGTTTTATTCACAGATTTAAATCCTGGGTCAACAGATCTGAGATTTTTCAAAGGCACCATCCACACTTGACCCAGTTCGTCTGAGCTTGACATCCACACTTCATCCAGGTCATCCGAAAGGGCTAATGCTGACTATACCTAATATTGTGGCCGGTGCAGAATTCTGTTTGAATACATAGATAATTTAGGGTGCAGCAGGGATACAGTATCGGACCTTCGCCTGCTGGATCTCGTCCATAGTTTTTTAGGTTTAGTACATGATGCATGATGAAAATGGGTAGGATTTTATATTGTGTAAGAATGGCTGCAGGCCAAGTGCATAACATAATATACTAAGAAGTTAATTTTAGATTTTAAAGACATTGTATTCTCATAATATCCTGTTACATACCAAGTATATTGGTACCTATTCTACATCAAGCTATTTAGTCATTCATGTTATTGGGTGGTTTTTATTTTATCAGCTTCTCCTTAATGTCTGTGCATTATAAAGAAATTATAATGTGTTATGTGTCATTAAACTAATGAATCAATTTGTCATTTCTATCATTTGGACTTTAGTGGGAGTAGTGATGGTTTTAGATACCCCCATATACAGAACAACTAAACTGTAAGTGGGAGCTAATAAACTTCACACCAAAAAAAGACCAATAATTGCAATGTAAAACAATATAAAAATAATTAAATAAAATAATCGATAATGGTCAGTGGTTTTCCTCATATAAAAACTGTTTTATTACAGTAAAAATGTTTAAATGACATACGTGGGAATCTAACCAATCATAAATTACATGAGCCGGATGGAAACACAATGACAATAAAATATTTGTATGGATAGAGATGCACATTAAAACCTCCAGAATATTAGATTATAACCCAAAACACAGAAAATAAGACAATATTGTTAATCTTTCAAACCAGTTAATCTTTCAAATCACTCAATGAATAGTTTATTGATAAAGCTATTACGGTAATAGAACATACCACCAAACACTTTGTGGTGCATGCAGATGATAGGCAGCTGCCGGATGCACTGAATCGTACAGCGGCCGCTTTCAGAAATCCCCTGTCATTGGGGAAATTGAGCCTGCAGGGGCGTTGGAGCAGAGGAAGGGGGATGTTCTGTCTGTAAACAATCCTGGAAACATTTGCTGCAGTAATATGCTGCAATTACATACTCATCCACTAGAAGGCTCTATACTGAATTATCAATGGGAATTTGTTGCTCTGAGGATTGTGTGTTCAGTACACACTGAATATTTCTGACATTGTGGATCAGAAATATTAGGTGCTCCTGAAAATCAAATCAAACGACCACTGACTATGGGACACCATCCTGCGGCTTCTCTGTAGAGTACACACTGATCAGATGTCCCTGAAATTGTCTTTTATCGTGTGATTGACACAATAATTGTTCTAATGTGTACCCAGCATTGGTGATACTTTGCGCTAAAATCTGCATACTACAAAAATCTCTGTTTTGCTTTAGTACATGTGGAAACACTATATATAAAGGTTCTGTAAAAAGTTGTGTAAAGCACAGCTGCAATGTTAGGTGCACTGTCCAGTCGTCATAAATAAAATATGACGTGTTTGTGGCATGCATTTACGCTCATTTTGCGTGTGCCTCTGGATCCGCCCCATTGTGTGCAGATTTGTGTGAGCCTCTAGAAGAGGCCTTTTTGACACATTGATTTATTCAGACAGTAATGCTAAATATAAAACACATATTATATTTGAATACTGGTTTAATGGGTGTGTTTTTTTGTTTTTCCGTTTCAAGTTCTTCATGCTCAATTGTCATAAGTCACACAGTGTAACTGTGAAACAGTGCCATAATGTGAACTGTGATTAGACAAACATTGTGTAAAAAATGAACTTATGAACTATTGCAGCAAACAGGTTAGTTCAGGTTATTTAGAAATAAATACACTTGTCGGATCCAGTGTCTTAGGTCATTTATACACTTGGCACTATAAGATAAATTGTTCCAATCAAACGATTTTTTCAGGAGTGGGTAAAACCATGTTGAATTGCAGGGGAGGTAAAATGAATGTCAGTGTGTGCATGCAGTGAGGATACTTTATTGTTGCATGTTGCACACAGATACTGACCAGCGTTACTGTTACACTGTTATTACACTTGGGCTGAAAACATCAATATCAACTCTAATACTGTTTGCAACTAATGAAATTCACTTCCCCTGCAATTCAACATGGTTTTGCCCAGTCTTGAAAAAACCTTTCGATTGAAACAATTTATCTTATAGTGTGTGGCCAGCTTAACGCTGGACCAGATCCAGACTTGAACTTACAGTACAAGTGTAAAGTTATGATTGGGCAAATCCATGTAGAATTACAGGGGAGGTAAATTCTATTAGTTGCAAACATATTAGAGGTGAAAGATGATGTTTTTTAGCACAAGTCTAATAACAGTGTATCAGTAACGCTGGTCAGTATACGTGCAATAAGCAAAATAATGTATTCTCCCTGCATGAAGCCCAACCCATGTCATTAAATCAAATAGAGAGGTGTAGTCCAGGGCCGTCCAGAGAGGTGGGGAGGGGGTACTCTTTATCCGGGCCTGGAGCTGACAGGGGGCCTGTGATTGGGTTTTGGAGTTTTCCTTTTTGTTTTGTCTTTTATTTTTACTGTTTACTGAGAGTGTTCTGCAGTAAGAGTTGCTCTTATTTGTAAGAAAAAGAAGCTTGTAGCTCAGTCTGCTCAAGAATGACCTTAACGATTTATGATGTATCCTGCTTGAACATATTCCTCCCCATGAGAGGTAAACACACACATATAATGTGTGATCTAGTCCTTTCAACCTTATATGTATACATTCAAGGGAATACAGGAATGCCCCCAATGGTGTGAAAACATGGATCGCAATTGCGCGTGCTGCACAGCGGCGGAAAAAAAGTGCTTATTAAATATGAGGAGCTGCTTTCTTTTGGCGCCCCTGAGAAAGACAACAGTGGTTCCCTACAAAAGTACATAACTGCTATAAATGAATAGTCCTAGGTCCTTACTAGGAAGGCAATTACCCCTAAGACACAGCTTGTGTAGTGAACTGAAAAGAACATACTGACTTTCCTCCAGGGCAGGGCCTAGTGGTGTTCAGTCTGCTGCTGCTGCACTCCTCTTCAACTGATTGGGATTAGTGGGTTGGATCTACGTCGCCCCCTGGTCAGTGCTACAGGATTGTATCACACAGTCTGTGGTCATTTGAAATGATTGTTAGGAGCTCCTAAAAATTTAGATCAAAGATGTCCCGATGTCTGCAGTAAACTTCACGATCTTCAAAAAAACGATCCCTGTTAAATATCAGGTATTGANCATCTGGTGGTCGAATGTGTTATTGCAGCCTATTATTACAGCAAAGCATTGTGGGATTGTGGGAACACACAGCAGCTTGTAGATCGTTAGAAGAAGTCTTTCAGCTGATCGTCTGAAAACAGCTCTGTCGTGCTGACGTGTACTCAGCTTAGGACTGATCAGTGGAGCTCAGCTGACCTCACACTCTGTGAACGTTCTGATTCCTCTCTCAGCTTCTGGTTTATCCCTAGTAGTTACTACACATCTCAGTTCTAGACTGCTCCGCTTCACACCTCAACGCCTCACACTGGCTTCCTGCTGTTTTCTTTAAATCTGCCCGCTAAGTCTCCTCCCCTGGGCAACAACCAATCGTCACGCACGTCTCCTTACTTATCCATCTTACCTTGCTTTAAAATTTTAATATTTTTCAATATTTCACATTAACCCATTTTGGGTACACATACATTTTATTAAGATTTAATAAAAGCTACACTTTAACTTATTGTGGGTATTATTGTGAGTGTGTCCAATTTAAGGTACCATCAGTCTCTTGATTATTTACTTGGTTATTTCTGGGGCGGCACCATCCTGTCCAAATACATAGATTAGTTAAACAGATAGTACAGGCTTTTTTCCACTAATAATTACTTAATCCCTCGTTAGGAAGGGAGTGCCAGTCCGTGTCCTTCTATGACCTAAATAAAGATGTAAGGGCAACTCTGGANCAGCCCCCTAGATGGCACTATTGTATGTTTATACATGTGTAACGCAAAGAATGTATAGTTAGTTGAAAGGAATGTTTAAGCAGAATTAATGGAACATTATTTTAGCTAACCAGCAATTTTTTTTTTGTGTTTTTGTTTTGCGTTTCTTATTAATTAAATGTACTGAGTGACTTNGTTTGTTTGTTCTCAATTATAATTGAGGACAACTCACCAAAACCAATGAGTAAAGATATAAAGGAGAAAACCAGCACTGATTATGTAATTAACACACAAGATGTAGCGCACTCATGAGGCTTTAGCTTGAAGTCCACTGTAGGATCGACCCGGGACATCCACCCATGCAGACACCAGAGCGATTTGGATCATCCAGGGAGGTTACAGGCGCACTACATGTCGCTTCTGGTAAGGAGACTATTGCAGCATAGGGGTATATTCCTCCATTTTAGAAATAGTTTTCTTTGGAGCATGGTTTTGTGTGCATTGTTTTTATTATTTATTTATTTCTTTATTAAATTGATTTTAAACATGGGGATTTTCCTATACGGCCAATGCCTTGGGCCGCCTCTGACTGGACGGTTGTAAAACCTGATAGGGCGAAAGAACTTAAAAATGAATTGTGCGGATATGTTCGTTCTTTGAATTACAGGGTATTTTTTTTTTNATTAATTTGTTTTTTTTTTTGTTTGTGCAATAAAAGCAAAGTATTTACCAACAAAATACATTGAATACGCTCCTCCTGTAACATGGTTTGTCCTGGTGGAGATTTGCACCTTTTTATGATTGATTAATCCCCATAGACATCAAACTGTGTATGATGCTGCTTATCGTGACACAAAGGCCATCTGGTAAGTGATAGGAACATTGGCAAAACCAGTCATTCGCGGGTAGATATCAGAGTCTGTGAATTGGGTCTGTGAAGTCAGGGTAAAATTCTGTAGAACATAGGTGAGGAACAGGAAGAGTTCTGTACGAGCCAAACCTTCGCCAAGACACATCCGCTTTCCTGTTGGGTGAAAGAATGTAAATTATATTGTCATTCATTGGTTTGGGACAATGGATTTAGGATTTTTTAAATTTATTGCACCCTGTTCCCTACAGTAGAGCAATTGTAACTACTGCATATAACTTCCTAATGCACGCACTGGAGCTCCCAGAACCTCACCGTAAGGTTCTCACCTGCAGCCCTAGAAGTGTGCCAGATGAGTGAGATCCATACAACGAACCTTCGGTGCAGCCCACACTGTACAATTTAAGTGACTCTCCCTGCTTACCATTACAAATGTTGTTCATAACCAAGTCCTATAGACAGAAAGTTGATATATGATAACTCCGATGCCCAGGGGCACCATCAAAAATAATGGGGTATGGGACAGACAAAAGTGGTGGCCCCCTTCCTCCCTGGAAATATTTGTACTGAGTGAGAAGAGAGTGATATTGCTGGGCCCAGTGATATTGTTCTTCGCTCACTCGGTGCAGCTTGCACAATGACAGTAGTTAGAGGACCGAGGAGTAATGCTGCAGACGTCGGGCCCCTGCTCTGTCTGGGCCCAGGAATACCTTTACCCCTGATGCCTGCTGATGTGTAATTCTTGGATTTTCCCATGTATGGTTGGTGCATCTATTAATACTTATTTGTCCCCCAGCAAATGTTTATCATTAATCACTTAGGGCTGGATCCAGACAGTGGAAAACGAGGCATTTTCTGCAATCTGGATTCAGAAGGGACATATGTAAATGGCACTTGTGCAGTTGCCATACATAAATAACTTAAGCTAAATTTTCGTAATGGTGCATACAGGATGTATGCGTGGCAGGTGATGGGTTGCATGTAAATTGTACAGCAAAGTCTTGGCTAAGCCCTTAGTACATTTTTTCATAAAGCTTTTAAGTAAAAGCTTTTTGGAAAATTAAGGTAGAGTCCAGGCGGCGGATTCCCCTTATACGGGGGGAGTGGTCTCCACCTTATGAGGAGGGAAATAGGAATATTTAGTCTAATGCAAATTCAGCATTCATGCCTCCAAACTTTGAAGTTGGGATCCAGCCCTTAGTGAATTTCATTATTCCCCCTAATTATTATTAATTATTCAAGAGATATACAATATATTGTCTGTCTGTCTTCCTTGTTCATAGGCAAAATGTAAGATACCACCTGAATCTTCTAGAATGATATGACTGTGAAACTGCAATGACTTCCTAAGCTATACCATAAAGGCCAGATTGTCTAGGTTTGCTGCTGGTGCATTTTGAATTCATTTTTGTCCCTCTATGGGGAGAGATTAAACATACAGTACCTAGTGAGAATGGTATCAAAGCATCATTCTTCCGGAACTTGCCCTCCGAATCCAAGAAATGGTTAGGGTTGAATTTGTGTGGGGTACTAAAATAAGAAGGGTCTTCAAGGACAGAGCACAATAAGGCACAGACTCCAGTACCCTGGAATATGAAAGCATTATAAATGATATTATACTGTGATCCTTATAGGCTATACAATATAAACGTATACATATATCTACTACTCCTAATACAACTACTACTACTACTGAAGTCTTGGGGGCTGATTCAGAGTTGCACTTACACCTTTTTTTAGGTGCAAGTGTAGAGCTAAGACAAACCAAGCTTCAGTGCACAGGGGTGCAGATGATTTGTCATTTTATTGCATGCAGAGANAACACTTTGCTTTTACACAAAGATTTCACAAACTGTATAACTTTAAGTTAAATCTGTAGATGTGAGTTGAGCTAGTAAACTTCACCTCTCANCTCTAATTCTGTTTTCATAGTTTTAACTTGCCTCCCCTGCAGTTGAATGTTTGGTTTTTCCCAGGTCTACACTTGCACCTGTTTTGCCCTTACTCCCAAACTCTGAATCAGCCCCTTGGACGGAGACGGATTGCTTACCCGCTTATATTGAGTACTATACACTATATACATGTATGCATCTGTGTATATTCCATCTCCCTGTCATTTTCTGAAGCACATATCCCATCTCTCACCTTGGGAATCCTGTATCCTCTGAACTCTGTGTCCCTGGTTGTGGAATGAGGTGCATTCATGGGGATCACATCGCTGAATCTCTGGATCTCATGGATTACAGCTTCTGTGTACGGCATCTTAGTCCGGTCCTCGATTTCCGGCCCCCGCTCCCGTCCTATAACACGATCTATCTCTTCATGGATCTTTGCTAAAATGATCACATATTGAAAATCAGTTCATACGTATTTGAGGATAATCCGATATGTTTCAACTTTCCAATATACACATGCAGTGTGCGTAAATTGCCCTATGGTATATAATACTGACGGATATTGCATCTCATTGAAGACAGGCCTCATCCAATCCTAATCTTACATTTAGTTGATGTGAAGATGCTCCAGCACTTTCTTACATGTTACATACCTTGTATATCTGGGTATTTAATAAGCAGAAGAAAACCATGCTTTAAAGTTGTGGCCACAGTTTCCCCACCGGCAAAAAACAGGTTGTTAAGAGACAAAATTAAGTTTCTCATGGTAAATTCTGAGTTGGGGTTATCCTTTTCCTGCAGAGCAAAAGGACAACAAAGAGTCAGATATCCTCCATATACAGTTTATCAAATGCAGGCGTGGCATATAGCCCAATGTTCCCAACCAAAAATTGGGATTGTGAGAAACTTTATTTCAAGTAAAAGTTGATCAACTTTGGGTACGGGTTTTTACGTTGATCTAAGAACTATTGTATGATACACAAACTGGGGATAAAGACGTATATTCTAATATTGTCTAAATTAAGAGACAAACAGGTCACTAGGCATCTTCTAAAGCAAAGGAGAAATCTTTCACGGGTTCCAAGATGAAAACGTGATATATTCCAAGGACATCAGGTATCAAGTTGATGCACTATATACTTTAGTCTGGGGGAGATTGGATCCTCAACAGATTCATGCTGGACTGTAGCTACTACTGAATAAATGGTGAATTAAATCCCCTTCTATGGAAGCCTAGAACTATTGCATTCTTAGGCTGTAACCACACTGCCATGCGAGACTATCCATCCACAATCTAACCCAGTTATTAGATATTAAATAAATATGGGGCTCTGTTTTATGCATTCTACATACTTACATAGGACCAGATTCAGATAGGCTCTAATGACTTAAGCTGGCCATACACTATAAGATAAAGCGTCCAATCTGAAGATTGGATGAAATTAAACCATCTTTTTTTTTTTTTTTTAAGAAATTGGAAACCGCCATACACTCTACAATAATTGTATGAAAAGAGAAAAATATGCAAATTAGTACTTCCAAACCACTTTTTCTTCTAAAACAAATCGTTTGGTTTATGCTTCTAAAATGGGTCTTAATGGCAGGATTATCGCAAGTGCTTTAAGTTTGTGTAGACCTATAGTACCTAAAGTCTGAATCTGGTCATTAGTTCATAAGAATTTTCAGTGGACAGTGAAGAATCTATCGGGACTAAATGCCTACAATTGTTTCATCAGAATTTGCATTACATGTATCCAGCGTTTGTGAATACCTCTTGCATCTTGATAAGGAAGCAGTCTATGTAATCTCTGGGGTCAGCTGCATCTAACGTCTCCATGTTTATCTTCACTCTCTCAGCTACAAAGTCATTCAGTTCCTCCAGTAATGTAGTGATTTTCTGGTGAGGTCCGGGGACGTGATTCATTATTGTTGGAATCATATCTTGTATCTGTAATAATCGCACGGAGAAAATGTATTTACAAGCATAACTCAACCCTATAACATGTCTTTATAAACATCACTGCAAACTATTTTATGTCCTACGACTGACGTATATACGATATATTGCGTAAACAATCCCGCTTTTATTGCTCCTGAACATAGTGGCTTCCAAATAAATTATTTTCCCTATAATTAGAAGCTGGATAAGAAATATAGAAGAGAGTGTAATGATTTCTTCATCTGCACCTAATTACATCCAATACCGAGTAAAAGCTATTTTTATATCTGTAGATAAGGCGGTTCAGCCAGGGAGGGGAGCTGCCATTTGCCTGAGTGATAAGAGTATTAAAAGTACATATACCGTATTTCCCTGATAATAAGACACTGTATTATTTTTTTTTGTTCAAAAAGATAGGGCTTATTTTTAGGGTAGGTCTTATTTTAATTAACATTGAGAGAGATTTATATAAACAGTTCTGCTTTTATCCACAACATGCCCCCCAGTCCTGCTTTTATACCCATCATGCCCCCCAGTCCTGCTTTTATACCCATCATGCCCCCCAGTCCTGCTTTTTTAAAAAAAAAAAATTTTTCCAAACTGGGAAATTCGCTAGGGCTTATTTTCAAGGTAGGGCTTATCTTGGACGGTTTTACAAAAATTAGGGAAGGGCTTGTTTTTGGGGTAGGTCTTATTATCGGGAAAACACAGTATATAAAATCAGCAAAAACTCTGACATAAAACATTAGTAAAATAACAAATTAACATTTTCAGGGTCCATTTGATATATTTGAATATAAGAAGAGCATTATGTTTTTAACTTGTGACACTATATATATATATATATATATATATATATATATATATTTTTTTTTTTTTTTTTTTTACACACACACATATATTTTACATAAACATAACTTTATTATCTGCACATAAAATGTCATGTTCATGAACCAAGACATTAGCAAAGTGTTACTATACCTGTCCCCAAGTGGAACTCATGAGCTCAAATGTTTCATAGAAAATATCCAGCATTCTGTGGAACCTGTCATCATCATACTGGAAGCGGATTCCGAATACAAGATATGATATCACATTGGAAACCGCTTTGGAAATGATAATGGCAGGGTCCAACTCCACCCCTGGAACATAACATAGTATAATAATACAATAGGTACAGTAAATGGAAGAGTTTCTTTCCATTTCATTTATGAAAGACTATTAGAAAAACATATAGTTATTTACAATATCAGGGCTCACAGTGTGTATTTATAAGTGGGAGTAAGTAGGAGGAAGGAGCATACCTAGTGTATACCGGCGCACTTTGAGCAATGATATAGATAATAAACAGTAATTTAGATTGATTTTCTATTTAAATCCAGTCACACACAAATATATTGTGGCTTTCAGTGCCGCATTTCCCGCTAGGCACATTATATACATGTCTTGTATTTTTTAACCCTTTTATCCAGTGAAGCTACTGACAATACCTGACCCACTGCTGCAGAAGTGAGTCAGGCATTGTATAAGTTGTGCCCTGAGGCAGCCTGGCACACAAATTCACAAGTATGCTTATGTGTGCCAGATTACCTCACCAGTGCCGACACATAGCTAAGGCCGTTGTCATTACTAGGTACGCTCAGATGCAAATCGATGCGTCTAAAGCTATTTCAAACGCTTCTCAAATGAGAGAGAGTTGAAGGAAGGAGGGGATCAAATCCAAGAGCGAGCAACTGACAGTGTACCCCAAAACAGGTAGCACATGAGTGACAGCTATAGACTGCTGCATATGATATGCCACCACCTTTAACATTGAACAAATATATAGCTGTATACATATATATATATATATATATATATATAGCTACAGCCCAGTGTTTATAGTAGTGTGCCAGTAACTTCTCCTATACAGTACAATTTACCTTTGTAACTCCGGAGCTCCTCCACCAGACATCGACATTCATCTTTTATTCTCTCATTAATGCTCCTCTTTCCTAAACCAAAATGTCTCAGCGTTGACAGAGAAAAGCGTCTGAGCAGCTTCCATCGGTTTCCCTCGCTTGCTATCAATCCTAGAATTCAAGAATGCCATTTATATGATGAATAACATTTGTATTGTATATGTACTCAGATCAATTTAAGTAAATCAGTAAAACAAGAGGAAAATCTCTCTGATTACACTGTTTTGTATATATCGTGTAACATGTAATTGAACTAAGTGGTAAGTACATAACATCTTTCCCAGTTTGAGGTGATAATTTAGTTTTAGGCTCATGACACTCAACAACAACAGATGAAATTGGGAAATAATTCCAAGTCTGCTCATTTTTGGACTAGATTCTGATATTGAGGCACTAATGACTAATGGTGGGTACACATCAGAAAGATAATTTGTTCAATCAAAAGATATCTGTTCAGTGTGTACTAACCAAACATGCTGCAGGATAGTTTCAGTCTGTGGTCCTATGAAATGATTGTTAGCAGCTCCTAATATTTTTGATCAACACTGTCCCAATGTCCGCAGACAAACATGTGTACTGAATACACGATCCTCAGAGCAAAGATTCCTATTGAAAAATGTATAGAGCCATCTAGTGGATGAGTGTGTTATTGCAGCCTATTATGGCAGGGATTGGAGCTCGTGCAGCTGGCAGATCATTTGAAGAAATATTTCAGCTTTTTGTCTAATAGTATGAAAAAACCACTATTGTACTGATGTGTACCCAGCTTAAGCATGTGTGCCTAAAAATCTGAATCTGGCCCTGTGTGTACGGGAGTCTCGTTTCAATCTGTTGTATGGGACATGAAACCAACACATAATTGGGTAATTTCGTCAATCTATTCTAACATTGCCATGGTAATAATAATATATATAATCTTTTACCATATCCTTGGAAGACTCTGTCCACAGTCGGCTGCCTTCCTCGTCCTATAAAGTCATCTCCATGGTCCACCAGAGCTTCTTTTACAGCCTCATATCCACAGAACACAACCACAGGATGAGGTCCAAAGTGAAAAGTGTACACACTACCATACTGCTTACCAAGCTGTGTAATAGAAACCACAGCATCAATAAACATGCATGGAAGGAAGAGACCATGGGCTCTATTTATAAAGATCATTTCTCAGCGATAGTGCCAGTTTTTGTGTATAGATAGACAGGCCGACAGATAGACAGACAGATAGATAGATAGATAGATAGATAGATAGATAGATAGATAGATAGATAGATAGATATACACAATACTCTATACTAGCAGTGCAGGAAAGAAGTATAAGATGCTAAATGAATACATCAGACTGACCTCCATCAGAGTTTTTGCCATCTCTCCATTTCTGATTTGAAACAGGTTCCCAATAAGCGGGAGAGGGGTAGGGCCTGGAGGAAGCCCACGTCTCCCATACAGATAATTCCATATCAAATAGAAGATTATGAGAGAGAGGACACTGGTGAAGAGGATCGTGCCGCATCCGGGTAGCTCCATGATTCTTAATGTAAGAACTGTGGACTGTGCTCAACTCAACTCAGCAGTCTTTGTGTTTACATGGACTTAAGCCAAGAGGCCAGAGTATAGGAATGTCTTTGATATGTGTTCATTAAATGGCTCTTTGCCATTTTTTATACTTTTACTGGGACAAATATGAATATGAGACATTAGCTGTTGTACCTGGCGTTGCATGGGTCAGATTTGCAATGTGTAGCAGTTTTATTATTTTATCAGATTATTTGATAAATAGACCCAAATGCTATTCAGATCATATAGAATAACTCTAATAAGAAACATTAAATAAAAGATTTAAGGTATGATGTTTTCTGTGTGGCCACGACCGAAAGCTCCCAACGGCGACTAAACGCCGGGAAACCTAAACAAACGAACATCGTGATCAATCGGATTTCCCAATTGATCACGATGTTCGTTTGTTTATAAAATAAAAAAAAAATAAATACCCTAAAAAAAATAAATCAAATTAAAATTAACTCACCCGTTTGATGTCTTCGCTGGGCACCGCAGCGGTGCCCATCACCTTCTCCTTTTCTGCGGCGTCTGTGTCCTGCACGGAGAGGACGCTGTATATGTTGGACGTCACATATATACAGTGTCCTCTCGGTGCAGGAGAGAGATGCCGCAGCACAGGAGAAGGTGCTGGGCACCGCTGCGGTGCCCAGCGAAGACATCTGACGGGTGAGTTTATTTTAATTTAATTTATTTACCTTTTTTTAGGGGATTTATTTTTAATCCCCATAGGCCAACATGGGAACGACATTGTTCCCGTGGATTGCCTGGAACAGGGTGATTTTCCCTAGGGAAAGTCGTTCCCGTGTATGGCCAGCTTTAGTTCATGCAGTGGCCTCTTTAAATTTGTATTTCTTCGCCCTCGGATAAGATTTTGCATTGAGTCCGTATTACGGAGAATGTCGGGAGAAGAAAACGAGAAAAACACAGAAAGACCTGTTATAATATTTTCCAAAACCAGATTATGTCTGCAAATAACTTTATTGTTTAATATGAAAAGTTGAAATAATTAAATATACAAGAAATACATAAAATATACTAAAATAAAGTGAAAATAAAATAGGATAAGTGGGAGTTTGGAATTGGACAGAGGTACCATGCAGGTAAACTCAGATCGTTCTGCCGAACTTGGGGAACTTCCACGTGTAGTAGTCACAACTGCTGATGTGTTTCGGGGCTCCTCCCATTCCTCAGAACGCTTTGAGGAAGGGGAGGAGCCCCGAAATGCGTCAGAGGTTTTGACTACTACACGTGGAAGATCCCCCGCATGGAAGATCTCTCACCCCGTGATGTCGTCGGGTCTTCGTTAAAGACCCTATGATCAAGCCCTGTCCATTCATCGTAGCGATCAGGCAGTGTTTTACATAAAAAAAAATCTTTCCATTTTCATCCAATCTTCAGATTGGACGATTTATCTTATGCTGGCCATACACCTGTACGATTTTGCATGCAATCATGCGATATGAAGGCATAATGCATGTTATATCGCATGCAGAATAGTGAAATCTTACATCCCCCCAATGCGATGCACGCTCCTGCTGGTCGCACATCGTAACTTCGAATCTTGCCTTCTACAGGCAAAATCCTGCGTCGGGTGGAGACTTCCTGTATCTGCACAGTCCATGCCCCATCCCACCCTCCTCTGCATCCTCCGTTCTCCATACTGGCAGCATTAGAGTGATCTTCAGTATGTTAACCCCTCCGGCTCCATTGCCCCCCATGTGCAGCCAGCACCCTCACGCTCCCTCACGACTGGATAATAACTATCGCTATAGAGGAGATGGATAGAGCAATGTCCTGCAGCTCACTAGTGAGGTCAGTGGAGTAATAATCTGCAGCATATTTCACTATGCATCTGTCAGGGGTAGATGGACAGAGCAATGTTCTGCAGCTCACTAGTGAGGTCAGTGGTGTAATGATCTGCAGGACATACCTTCCAACTGTCCCGCTTTTGCACGCTTGTCCCTACTGCCTACCAGTTTGTCCCACTAAGGGGACAAACTGGTAAGAAATAATGTGTTTTTTTTTAATTGTGGGAATAAAGAGTGGTGTAAATGGTATTCAGATGTAAGTATAGGGTAATTTAATATGTGAATTAAACACAAACAACAGTGCATTGCCAAATGACTAGAATGGAGTAATAGAGAAATGCTGGCTATTTTGTAATGTTTATGAGAAATAGATCATGTGTATAAAATAATATAATATTATCTAGCAGAATAAGACATATCTCTCTCCACCATTATGTTTTTCAATGCATTTCATACAATTGTAATATGATCAAGCTAATTAATGTAAGCTCCTCTAGGAAGCGGATGAATGTAGTTCTTTCAGGTTCAGGTAATGTTCAACCACAGACTATAATCCACTGTATGTGAGAAAAAGGAAAACATTCAATAAGATCCTTAGATGAAGAGAACATGAGAGATGTAAAAGACAATTCCAAGGTGACAGCTGGCAAGATGCCTACATGCCCATTTTGTCTGTCCATTTACGGGAACGCTCCATGTGCTACAGAGGATGGGTGGCTATTCTGAAAAGCTGTGCAAGTAGAAACCCAAACTTTGCCCTTTACCACCTATACATTGCATTGATTACATTTCATCCCTGTATAAAATACCAAAATACATTTGAGGGGATTCAACCTCATCAACACCCAGAGAACCTCACCTGAAGGCAATGACCTCCTCCTTTAGCTAAACATCTTCTGCTGCCTGCTTGGACCATCTAGTGTCACATGTCTTTTACATGGTTGCCATAAAATACTTTACTGACATGTTTAGCTCTGCTTCCAGAAAATGTTTATCTCTCTTATCTTCTCTTGGTAGAGCCTCTTTGGAAGGAAATATCACCCAGTACCCAACTTTTCCTTCCAGTGGTGAAAGCAGATGCCGGTGTGGAGACCTTCATCAATGCGCCCATTCTTCCTTCTTTGTGTTGCTTTCTTACTCAGGTAACCATGGTTGATATGCCCCTACCACCAGCATCTACTACCCTGGGGCTTCATCCCACTAATGGACATCTCCCATGCCTGGTCTTTCATAGAGCTTCAGTGCTTGCTACAACACCATGGTGACATCTTCTGGCATGATAGTCCTCCACTTTTCTTTCAAAATCCTCTTCTGTCACTGAGAGTGCCTTGATGGAAACTCATATGTGCCAGTTTTGCCTGCAGAGACCCCTTTCACCATAACCCAATTGGCTGTGGATACCTCTGTCAGGCCCAGATGCATTATCTAAGTTGGTTGCAGGTCCAGCACTAATACTGCTCAGCTTCCAAGACTACTACTACCCACATTGTCCCAATTGATCCAGCATTCTCTTGAAGACCTGCTGGAAGAAGAGGTCTCCTCTTGTCAAGTTCTTCATCACATCGGGAAACAACATTCCGTGGCACCCCAATGAGAGCGTCGTGGCACCCCAGGGAGCCTAGGTACACAGTTTGGGAACCACTGCTGTAGGTATTTATAAATATTTTACCCAGTAGCATGTTGTAGTATTAGTTTAAATCTTTTTCCTTTAGTCATTGTATAATGCTTTTCATTATTCTCATTCATTGTTGCTTTTACTCCACTTTATATAACACGTTTGTAATATGATCTATCCCTTCAATGCCAGTGACTCTAGGATACCATCCAAATACTGGTTTGGCAGTAAAACCTCCCAACGCCTACATTCCAGTATCTGCAGAAATAAGCTGGGTAGATGATCCTGGGAGACAGTGAGAGACATGACTGATTTTCAAAGTGTGACAGCTGGCTTGCTTGGTTTTGTAACCTTATTCATTTTCCTTTCCTATGGGAAATATGTGTGGAAGAGAAGAAAGATGCCACCAGGCCCATTCCCTTTGCCCATTTTGGGTAACTATCTTCAGCTTCAGTATGAGGGTCTACTACCAGGCTTGCTGAAGGTGAGCTATTGTCTATTTCATCTTTATAAGGATACTTTGTCTTCTCTGAATGGGTTTATAACTTAATTGCTTTGTTAATCGTAGTGTGTGTTAAATAGAGACATGTCCATGTTAAATGGATTAATGCCTCCTAGAACCACACACTGCTAATTACCAGAATTAGTCATTTCTTCCATATGTATCATATTATGTTGATTACAATACAAGTACAGTACATGTTGATTATTGTACAGTACAGTACAATATCTAGTTACTCCTAGAACTAGAGTTTGGTGATGATATGGACAGCCTAATAGGTTACTCCCTCTGAGAGCGACATTTTGAAGGACAATTTCTTCCTAGGAAAATACTGTGCTGATGACATGTTACATGTAAATGATATGTCATTTTTCCACTAGATCTATAAGGACCTGTTGGCAGATTTGTCTCATAGGCCATTTCCTCCAAGAACCGTGCGGTTAACATGAACTTCCTCCGAGGATCAAGTCTAATATGTCATTTACTTCTATATCCATATTGTGTATGCTCTCAGACCAGAGAATACTAATGCTATTAGAATACTCAAGGAGCTATACCTTAACACCTAGAACCTAGAATGTGACAGCAGATTGGACCATCCTGCGTCATTGTTTTTATTTCAACCATGCTGACCTTATTTGACCTTCAATTTACTTTGTGCTTAGATCTTTATATTTAACCCAAGTTATTCCACTGTGCTAACCTCTACCACCTCACATGGGAGGCTATTAATGTATCACCTACACTATCCAGTTTACATGCATGCCCCCATGATCTTTCTTTGAAAAATGCCTCCCTCCAGTCCCTGGTTACACCCTTTACAATCTTTGAAAACTGCTATTATATCACCTGTCCCCAGGGCCGCCATCAGGGGGGACAGCCGGGCCTACTGTCCTGGGCCCAGCCCCGCTCCCTCCCCCCCGGCAGGGGACCAACACACTGTACTGGTGTGCAGGACCCTGCCGGTAGTGTGCCTGAACTCACTTACACGCCATTAGATTCCAGGAGTTTGTGAGTCCATGTCCCGCGTGATTGTGGTGGCAGCCCTGCCTCTCCCTTTTCTGCTCCAAGCAATACCTGCTAAGTTCCTCAAGTCTTTCTTCATATGTGTTGTGACAAATGTCATATGCCATTTAGGTGTCCTTCTTTGCTCAGGCTCTAATTCTACTTCATGTGACTGGATCCACATAATTCTTTTTTTTTTTGCACATAGATCAACATCAGCAGAGTTGCCCCCTCTGCATGGAAATTATATCACTTAATAACTTCATGTTTTCATTTTTTTGGTCGGCCTCAAATATTTATCTTATATTTTCACAGATGGCAAAAAAATATGGACCCATTTATACGGTTTACATGGGCCCCAGACCGACTGTAGTTCTAACTGGCTACCATCTGTTTAAGGAGGCATTGATTGACTTTGGAGATGCCTTTATAAATCGAGGAGGCCTCCCTGTATTTGATCGCATATTACGTGAAGGAGGTACGTTCTCAGACGTTGAATTTCATCTGAAATGATTGCTTTAAATGAGAAGTCAGGTGCATCAGCAACACACATTCATGCGCTACCTGCCAAAGCTATAGGGATGTTGTGTGTTTTGTGTGTTACATATTTATGATATAAAACTAATTATTGCTAGTACTTTTGTATATCGAAAATATAGATCTGCTTAAATTTACCTTTTGGCAGGGGTGTACCTATATGACTCATGGAGGCTGCTACGGGCCCAGAGAATGGAGCAGTATCAGCACTGCTATGGGTGTTGGAACCACATTCCACCCCTGCCTGTAGCACTTTTACATAAGCATTAAATGTAATACACAATTGGCACGTCATTTTAATATTTTAATACCAAACCCAAAAATAATCAATCCCCTTTTTTCCAATGCAAGCCTATGTGTATGTGTAAGTGCTATTCACATGAGAGAATAACCAAGTCCCTTTTATCAAAAAAATACTATGGGGTATATTTACTAAACGGTGAGATTGCAGTGAGATTGGAAAGTTGGGATGTTGCCCATAGCAACCAATCAGATTCAAGCTCTCAGTTTAATTTTACACACTGGAGAATGTAAATTTTAATCTGATTGGTTGCTATGGGCAACATCCCCACTTTCCACTCTCACTGCAATCACACCGCTTAGTAAATATACCCCTAAGCGTTCATATCACCCCCATGCACAGAATAAAAGGCGTTCACGATATCTAAACTCATAGGAAATCTAGAACAATATCTTTAATCCTGACTGATATATAATTAGATTATTATTATTATAAGTTACATAAACAAATAAGGGGGGCCGATTCAATCTGACGCGAAGACTGGAAAAATATGGTTGTGCGCTGTTTCCCATCTCTTACGATAGGAAAACCTTGTTTCTTTTTATACGCGGCTCTATGAGAGTTTCTCCCTTACGTTGTTTGCGTAAGGGGGAAACCTTCGCGCGATGCGCATTGAATCGTCTCCAATGTTGGATGGAGGCCCATTCTTCCAAATCTCCCAGACAAGAATGACAGTTCTTCAATTGTTAATACATACATCACGCTTTTGCTGTGATAAGCAGAAATATAAAGAAGAGGTGTTGATGTAGAACTGGAGTCCCAACAAGTTAAGGCCTGTCATGACCTAAGGTGAGAAGGAATCCTCATCTAGGCTAGTCGAGGACTATGTTGTAGCTTGTTTACCGCAAATGTTATCTAAGGTAATATATTTCTAGAGTCTTCTCCAAGGTGTGTGTTTCTGGATTCAAACCATCAGATCTAATCACCTAATCAACAGTTGCAAGTTGATTGGTGATCTATGCAAAGATATTGGACCTGGTCCAGAGTTTTAGGGACCCGGTCCATGAGAGAAACATGCTGCACGGAATAGCACACAGGGAGAGGGACATGCAATATTCCCCTCTTCCCTGCGGCCAGAAGTGCACGCACAGAGGCTTCGAATTCTTTAGCCAGAGACTCTGCATTGTGTATCAACAGCGATCTCTGCAAAATAAAAGCCGGTATGGTACTCACCAGTTACTATGCCGGCTTTTATCAGTGTTTAATTGAAAAAAAAATACATAAATTTTAACTTTAAAAAATAAAAATAAAAACACAAAGCACATTTTATCATTTTTTTTATTTTAAATTATTTTTTTTCACAAATCATTATAGCCATTTTGGAAGCAGATAATTGTCCAGGGAACAATAACCTTCTTCTTATGCTGGCCATACACCTATGTGATAGGTGTGAGCA
>JABWIB010001377.1:31573-42269 GCA_016617825.1 Platyplectrum ornatum | reverse complement strand
AATACAATAGATTGTAACACCCTTTTCTCATTTACATTTGGCCTAGTCACATGCATGCGGAGACGCGCTTTGCGTCCGCATCCGTGCGATTCAAAGCGGATCTGCGCATGCTTAGAATCAGGTCCCAGATTTACTATGACCAGGTGCAGGAGAATTGGGGATGAGCTGCAAGGACGATAAACACAGGTAATTAGATAACTGAAGAGCAAAAGCAAACAGGCAAGATGCAGATAAACAACTAGGGTCTGGTAGAGAAAACTGAGCAAAAAACAGGCAAAATATATAGTGCACTGGAGCACAGGCAAGGAGACTGTGCTGGATCATGCAGGGATTACATAGTCAGGCATCAGGTGCCAACCATAACAGATAATTAAGCCACATGGTCTGGACAGTGGCACCTCTGGTTGAATATGGTATTACACTGTGCTGGAACACAGCAACCTCTGATGTCCACAGGCAGTACTATTATATTAGCACAACAGATGTAACAGTGTGGAATACTTTACTTCTTAGGGTTTGGGTTAAGATGTAGTTAGGCTTAAGGCTTAGGGTTAGGCTGGGGTTAGAGTTAAGCTGTGGTGATGATGTGTGTTACATTAGAACTTTTTAATGTCTGATTTTGAAGCGTCCCTTTAATGTTTATAGTACTATAAATTTGTGCACTGTCAGACTAATGTGTCAAGTGTATGATTGTCCAACAAATGACCTTATATCCCATAGACCACACCCATTCAATGTCATATAGTTAATTGCATGCTGCCTTTTAGCACTAATGTATTCAAATAAAAGAAAAAACCTGATATATTATACTATTTAAGACAGTAACCAGTAATCAACAGAAGGCACTCATGACCAACACCTACATATGGGGAACTTCTTCATGTCACTAACAGCATCATATTAGCTCATCTACTCTAGACCTGGCTGGCTATATAGTTAATAAAAAAAAAATCATACTTTGACTGAAGAACTGCATTTGGGCTTGGAAATCTTGTATCACTTAATATTTTTTCACTGTGAAAACAATACACATAGTAAATCTTCCACACTGACAGCAGGCTTTCATGTCCTATTCTATGTCGTGCATTGAAAACACAATACAAGCAATTAAAGTGAATGTAATAAGAGAACATAATTGAAGGAAGCAGATATCATCAGAGGATACCTCATGGTGTGTGACTTCTGGAGAGTTCAACATCAAACATCTTCAACTACAAATCACTGTACAATGTAACCTGTGCATGTTATTTCACAGATGGTATGGTCAAAACAATATGAAACAACTCAATATCTTGTAAGTTTGTGTCTCCTTTAGGTTTAAAGGACAGTCAGGTCCCTCGACAGAGGGGGTACTCTTTCCCCGGGCCCGGAGCTGACGGGGGGCGCATGATTTTTACTTTTTACTGAAAGTGATCTGCAGTGACCTTAAAAATTTACAATGTACCCTGTAAAACTTTCCCTCCTAGAGAGGCTCACACATACAAATATATATATATATATATATATATATATATATATACCATATACACTCAAGTATAAGCCTATATAAGCCTGGATATAAGCCGAGGTGCCTAATTTCACCTACAAAAACTGGGATAACTTATTGACATCATACAGGACAATGACTCAAGGGGGTCACTTTCACAAAATAATGTGCTCTAGGCATACATTCAAGGAAACACAGGCATAACCCCAAAGATGTGAAAACATGGAAATGGTGAAAACCCCAAATGGTGCTTATTAAATACGAGAGAGCCTCAGGAAGTTGCTGTATTGAGGCCCAAGATGCAGCCCTGAGGACAGTACATGTATTGTTTCATCGCTGGCTGTTTAACTTCACTATATTTGAAAAAAGCCTTTGTTTTCAGTTATGGATATGGATCCTCTAGTTCCAGAGTTCTTGTGTGCTTAGTGAGGGGGGTATGCAGTAAAGTATTGTTACCATGTTATGTGACTTTCTTGTTGATCAGACTTTTGTGCCGTCCTCATGTAGAATGAACTGCTGTCATCATTCCTTGGAGTATAAGGAATGCCCCTTCCCCTGGCTGAAAATAAGTTTGGATACAAGCATTGGAGGGTTTCAGCATTGGAGCTTCTAGCACAGTCAGTGTTGGACTGGGGTACCTTGGGCCCACCAGAGGAAATCATTCTTGGGGCCCGTCCTCAGTTATAAAGAAGTAATTCTAGGTCTTGGGGTCCTGTTCTCTGGTGGGCCAGTCCGATGCTGAGCACAGTGAAATTGTAAGTTTAAATGTGCTGTGTCAGAACTGTGGTTTTAACTTGCAATATCCTAGTCTGTCCCTAGGGGTCACGCTAGGATACTGAAAGTTAAAAACCCTCAGGTTAGTGGAGGACAACAGAGTAAGGCAATCAATAGGAACAAACACGTTAACAGGACACACAAAACAGGCATGTACAAATCCAAACAAAAATCAGGATTATCCAAGTTCACAAAGTTCACACGATATAAGAAAACACACACAGCAGCAACAATAACTATCTCAGCTCAGCGAGAGGCAGTAATAAATATTCATTTTGCAAACATAAGAAGAGAAGCCAGAAGACAGTACAGAAAGAAGAGAAAGTGGCTGTATAGAATAGATACAGAGGGTGAAAAGTGTTTGTAAAGGATAAATACAGGAGGATAGATTGGGTTATACAGGATAGATACAGGAGGATAAAAGGGGGGCAATGTTAGGAGATGGAAACATGACATTATATTCATATTTGTGCAGAAAGATGGACTGCAGACATGCAAGGGCACAATATTAAGGACTGTTGACATAGTGGGGCACAATGTTGAGGACTGTAGACATACAGGGGCAATGTAGAAATCTGAATATCTTTATCATTTAAATAATTTACCGTGTTTCCCCGATAATAAGACACAGACTTATTTTTTTTTCAGGACAAAAAAACACCATAGGGCTTGTTTTTGGGGTAGGGCTTATTTTAACTGTCCAGCTTTTAATCCAATCATGGCCCCCCAAGTGCTTCTGACATTATGACACCTCATTGTTCCCCCCAGTGCTGCTGATATTATGACACCTCATTGTGATTTAGATAGGGTTAAATTTTGGGGGAGGGCTTACTTTAGACATATTACTGTCAAAGAGGATAGGGCTTATTATCAGGGTAGGTCTTATTATAGGGGAAACACGGAAAAGGGGGAAATAGACCTGTGGCGCTACTTAGTTGGCCGCCAATAATCACGGAAAAGGACCCACCACCACCCTGTATATTTTTTTCAGTTACTGAGAACAGATATCATGACTTTAAACTTTGTACATACATTTTCCCTCAGACACCACAGGAGGAAGGGGATTTAGCAGAAGGAATGTATAGCTAATCTAAACATCTAAACACAGCCGTTGCTCTTATTGCCAGATTTCCTCTGTAATTTCAGTTACATGTAGAGAGGCTCCAGCACCTTATTCAGTGTTAGAAGTTACTGTATCTGAGAACGTGAAAATCTATAGCAACTCCAGCACACAGGGACAACATGGATAACCTGAAGGGTGTCACTGCGGGCTTGGTGGGTTTTGCCACCATCATCTTGGTACTCTACTATGTGAAACACGTGTGGAGGAGAAGGACAATGCCCCCTGGGCCGCTCCCTCTGCCCTTTTTTGGAAACTTTTTCCAGTTGTGGTTTGGGGGACTCTTGCCAAGCTTAAAAAAGGTAATTGTAGAGGTATTATTATCATAATATTCAGTTACTATCATTTAGTATATTTAGTATATTTTATCATTATTTATTTGTAGGAAGGAATTGAGAATCTATCATGCTTTACAAGGGATCCGTTGTGTCTAATCTGTTGGTGTATTCTGGGAGTTGTAGGTTTAGAACAAAGGTTGTCTTTGCCTGCACTAGGACATGGGCCAGGTTGTGAGCCGTGAGGAATCTGGTGTCTTTATGAACTTTCCTCTTTATAATAAAATACTGTACCGAGGCTATGTCCTCATATCATTTTCAGCATCAGTTTCCAGGATGGAGATCATTGGTACCAGATGATAATGACATGGGACGAGGCTTTTATGATTGATGGACTCAATAAGGGATTCATTATGTGACGGTGCATTCCCAATTAAAAGTCTTTATCCAATCCTAAATTATCCTAAATGAGTACAAGGATGAGTGTTGTAAAGACATTCAATGAACTGTATCCAGAGTTCTAAAATAGGATTAAATCAGGTGGAATGTTACATGTTGAATTACAGGGGAGGCAAATACTATTGACAAAAAAATACACTTAAGAAATGTTGAATGTTTTAAACTTCAGTTTAAATTAAACTTAACTTAAATAAAAATAAAAACATAGATGTTACGATATCCTAACAGATGGCAAAGATGTATGGCCCTGTTTATACAATACACTTTGGCTCCAGACCCACTATCATTGTTGTTGGATATCAAGCTGTGAAGGAAGCGCTGGTTGACCATGGAGATATTTTTCTGGGTCGAGGAAAAATCCCAGTATTTGAACATATTTATAAGAAAAGAGGTAAGTGAATACACAACTTACCACCATAGAACATTACAATGTTGTCTAACTATGGGCCAGATTCAGATCTTTAGACACTAATAACTCAAGAGTGGGTAAAACCAAGTTGAATTGCGGGGGGAGTTAAATATCATTAGTTGCAATCAGTATTACAGGGTAGGGATGATGTTTCCAGCCCAAGTGTAATAACAGTGTAACAGTAACGCTGGTCAGTATCTGTGTGCAACATGCAACAATAAAGTATTCTCCCTGCATGCACACACTGACATTCATTTTACCCCCACCCCCCCTGCAATTCAACATGGTTTTACCCACTCTTGAAAAATCTTTCGATTGGAACAATTTATCCGTTATTGTTTGCCCAGCTTAAGTCATTAGTGCCTAAGATCTGAATCTGGTCCTATGTTCTTTGTTTAGAGTTGACACTCCATATATAGTATTATATAATGTTTTATGTGGAGCACCTGACCGTTTGTTCCTTGTATTTACAAGGTGGTCAAATTTTGTCATTTTGTCCTTGGCTGCACCTCATTATATATTATTCACTGTACACCAATACTTGAATTTTTAGGGTTGACCCTACTCAATGGAGAGTCCTGGAAACAACTGAGACAGTTCTGCCTCCTGACCCTTAAGGATTTTGGAATGGGTAAAAAGAGCTTGGAAGAACCTCTTCAAAAGGAAGCCCAGCACCTTGTTGAGTACTTCAAAGGCTTTAACAGTGTGTATAACACAATCCAATGGTTTTTGCAAAAAGTTTTTTAGATCCAGTTTGCAGTATAAAATATGAGCATGCTTTAGAAATCCCTTTAAGAGAGCCCATGGTCATGGATCTATAACGTAATATATTGACTGCTGCCCCTTATCTTCCCCTGGAGGACCACCATTCCAGTAGAGATCGATATGCTCACCTGTACATGGATGTCCCCACAATTTTATGTTCTGAGAGCACTTTTTGCAAAATGTCACACACCTATTTTCCATATGACAGTGTATTCTATATATGTAGTGTGATGCTATATCATCTGATAAGGTATACCTCCAGGGCTGGATTAATGTAATTTGCCACCATATACAACAGTGGTCACACCCACACACCACTGACCACTTCAATGGGCCTTTCGTCATTTTCAGCCCAGGCCCGTGTGGCTCTTAATCCGGCCCTGTATACCCCCATATACACCCCTACCAGAGCCTAATGTTTTTGATGCCTAAACCAATAAACAGAGCAGTTACTATGGTTAAACTAAACTTAAACAAAATGTTAGTAAAACCTTTGCTTGTCTATGCATTAATAGAACCCTTTATAATTCTCATTGCATCTTTCCAGAACAGCCAGTAAATCCCAGCACTACTCTGAGCTGCGCCTCCGCTAATATCATCGCTGCTGTGCTGCTGGGGTTGCGTTTTGACTACACTGATGAGAAGTGGAGCAAAATCCTTCAGGACTTGCGGGATTCCTTTGAAATCATATCCTCAACCTGGGGCCAGGTAACTGCAGGGTATTGTAACCAATTATTATTTTTTAGTACTATCTCATATGACTTCTATATAGTATACAACACATTACAGTCATGTGTGCTGTTCTATTACGCACCCTATTCCTCCATGAGGTGCTCCCCTGGCGCTTCATGCCCAAATGTTTAATGACAGCCTGGACTAGCTGCAGTCTGTAGGCCACTAATATGAAGAATTTGCCTTTTCTTTAATAAAAATGTAATGCTTTAAAAAAAATATTGCGATTTCACATTTTCATGAATTGTATAGGAAATTTTAGCGACCACAATCATTTCATTAGGGGGAAGTGTATGAGTGCATTTTTGGACTTTTTTTGGTGCAAAAATTACTGCAATAAAATCGCGCCCAAAAGCAACATTGGGTCTAATAGAATCAGCTCCTTAGATTTAGCTCTAGTTATCTTAATAATAAATAACATGTTGTATTTACAGCAAAACTTCCAAGGCATGTTGCTCATAATCTGTGTACTGTACTTACTATTCTAAAGGTGGCCATCCATTGGCCGATTTTTACCCAAAACTCACGATTGTCGAAAATGCAGAAAACCCATTGTTGAGAAAATGCAGAAAAAGTCAACAAACGATATCGATGATCAATCGGATTTTCATTTGTTTGTTTAAAAAAATTAAGAAACCTGTAAAAAATAAAATAGAAAAGAATAAATAAAAATATACTTACAATTCAGGTGTCTTCGTTGGGCCCTGGAGTGGCACCCAGCTCCTTCTTCCAATGCTCCGGTGCAGCCGTAAAGGATGCTGTATATGTGTGACAAGGATAAATAGTGTCCACTCCATACAAGATGGCGTATTGGAAGAAAGAGCTGGGCACCACTCCAGGGCTCAGCTAAGTCACCTGGAATGTAAGTATGTTTTTATTTTTTTAACAGGTTTTTTATATTTGTCAATGACCCTAGTGAAAATCACCCTGTTTGTCAGTGCCGACATTCCACGAAAACAATGTCGTTCTCGTGGATGGCCACCTTAATTCTGAATCCTGATAAAGCATTTATTATTTGGTATAATCTAAAACTTGTCCAGTATACCAGACCCTTGTGATAAATGCTTTTGAAATTCTCCTTTGTACTCCATACCCTCATTTATAAATACCCACTTCAAGTACTCTTATATAATAACACATAGTGCCCATGTTTATGTAGTAGTAAATCTTTATATGTATCTCTTTGGTCTATAGCTGTTTGACATGTTTCCTACGATCATGGGATATTTACCTGGACCACACAAACGCATGTTTCAGCTTATGCAAGGACTAAAGCAGGTTGTAAATGAGAGTGTGAAGACCCACCAGGAGACCTTGGACCCTGACAATCCCAGAGACTTCACTGACAGTTTTCTCATAAGAATGAAGCAGGTACGTGTTCATCTGAAAGAGATATCTGAATCGAATACACTATCTCCTAAAATCTGGCTTCTACTACATAACAAGTTAAACCTCCTAGTGGTGGAATAACCAGCATGGTCAAGGTCCAAAAGGAATAGATAATCATCAGTAGCATGGCATGGGGTGCACCATAATCTTTCTGAAAGCTGTGTGGTTCCTCAATAATGCAATGAGTCTTCTCCAACGTCAGTTTAGTAAAATATATTATTATATTATTATTATTAATGTGGTAATTGTTTTTAGCCTAACCATTATACAATAATTACACAATATTGTGAAATTTGTCCCAGGCAATAAAATTACTTTAGACTTTCCTCTTTAGACTTTTCCTCTTGTCTCTTGACAGGAAAATCTGGATTCTACAAACACGTTTGATATGACAAATTTGATAGCGACAGTATTTGATATGTTCATCGCAGGAGCAGAGAGCACATCTGTGACCTTATACTTTGGCGTTTTGCATTTTATAAAGTATCCTGAGGTCCAAGGTAGGTAAGGTCCAGTATTACTTTCATTGGCAGGGCCACCATGAGAAATGCTGGACCCCGGTACAGCAACTTGCTGGGGTCCTCTCATATTTAATAATTGCCCCCTTGAATGTGTACCTAGGTTTAAAGCCCCCTCTAAAAAATATACTGAAATCTACAGATAAACTGCATGAGGAGATTGATCGAGTGATTGGACGGGACCGGGAACCTTGTGTTGAGGACAGGAACCAAATGCCATATATGAATGCTGTTATACATGAGATACAGAGAATAAGTGACATCCTTCCCATGGGGTGTATACGCTCCATCACCAGAGATGTGACCTTTCATGGATTCAGCATTCCAAAGGTAAAAAAAAACCCTTTTTATATATTTACAGTCAACACAATTATATTACTAGTAAATAAGATGAAAATCCAGTCCAGTGGGGATCTGACTGCATGATAATGCTAAGTCTAAATCTGGTCCTACAACTCGAAGTTAGATAAAATGAAGAGAGAAAATCAGAAATAAAGGATAGAATTAAATGCAGGCAAATTTTATGGGCAAAGACGCCTAAGCCCAGGTATTCCACTAGACCAGTGGTTCTCAGGGGCCGCAAACAGGGCATGTTTTCCAGGTCTCCCTGCTGGAGCACAGGTGTTCATTACTATCTGACATATGTGACCAGGTTCACAGGTGTGATCATTATATCATTGTGATTGTGAGGAGACCTGGAGAACATGCACTTTTTGCGGCCCCTGAGGATAGGTTTGAGAACCACTGCACTAGACGTATATCTTATTTGAAGTGTACATTAGAATGACATTTATAATACACAGTAACATAGGCATCAGGATGTGGTAGAGTGCTCAGTGCTGTTGGCTTACCAGTTCAATTCAATGACTACAACCTATTTTACCTATTTTATACCCTTGTATTAGAATGTGAACCAAAATAATTTCTATGTTTTTTTTTTTAATTACCAAGCTAAATCACCTTAATTTACTGTTCAAATGACATTGTACTCACTCATGCAATGTATATGGTCATTTAATAACACAGAGCTGACTTGCATTGGGCCTGTAGGCTGTAAGCGCCGTACTTGCATGTGTCTTTGGATCAAATACAGGATGCCCATGCTTTGTGCTCCGAGCCACAGTATGCATTTGTGCTCACATCAACCTTAGAACACCTTAGAACACCCTGCACTACCCTACACTGCCACTTCAGTTACCAGATGACTATTCTGTAAACTATTTTGGCCGTTGCATGTGTCTGGTTCAGGAGTCAGCTTGTGTACTGGAATAAACTGATCGCATGCTGTACTGCTGCAGGGACTAATTTGAATGATTGTAGTTCATTATATATATACTAAAACCTGATGAAATCTGTAAGTTCATTAATGTGCCTTTTTATTCAGGGTACGGATGTCTTGCCAGTATTAACCACAGTCTTACGAGACCCTTCACAGTTTGAAACTCCTGATGCTTTTAATCTAAAACACTTTTTGGATGATGATGGAAGGTTTAAGAGAAACAATGGATTCATGCCATTTGCTGCAGGTATGGAACCGTTTATCTCTAGTGATCAGCAACCAGCACTATGCTTATATCCGCTATCCATTATTAACTAACAGATTATCTTGTGTAATCTCATTAACCCAGGTAAGAGAGCATGCATTGGGGAAAGCTTGGTCCGTATGCAACTCTTCATCTTCTTCACCACGATTCTTCAAAAATTCACTCTCCGGTCAGTCGTGGACCCCAAAGACCTTGACATCTCTCCTACAGAGTCTGGCATAGAAAATATTCCCCCAACCCATAAGATTATCTTCATCCCTCAAGAATGAAGGAAAAGACGCTGATGTGGACCCGTTTACTTATATATAGGCCTTATGTTTTATTACTACTACTTAGAATGTATGTTATCCTAGTGCTTCTTTTAATTATACCACTTGTATACCCATTGCACTCCCTGTAGTTATATCGATGGATAGGACAGTAAAGATGCTGCTGCCAGAAATTGCCCAGGAATAAAGATGGTTTGAAGTAAAAAAAAGTCAGTTATCTATACAATCAGGGCCTATACAATCAGGGAGATACAGCCGGGACTACTGTCTCGGGCCCAGACAGAGCGGGGGACCGGTGCCAGTGGCAGCATATACTAATGCTGCACAGAGTGACCGGACAGAGTGGGGACAGGTGATATCGCTGCTCACTCAGTACAAATATTTCCAGGGTGGGTCAGTCCTGGGCCCTACTATCAGCAAAGATGTGAATACAGAAGAACAGAACCAGAGAGCTGGTGAGTTCATGGCTGAGTGGAAGCAGTTTCCATTTACAGTAAATGTTTTAGCAAATAAATTTAGTTGAGTCGCATTATTTAATTTTAACACAAAAAAAGATGGTTCCGTATTCCATATTTTAGAACAATCAGCACTGTTTGTCTTAAATGGCTCATATTTGCAAGTTAGCTGTTAAGCTGGGCATCCACTGGAATGATATTGTTGTCGGTGCCCAGTTGCTAGTGTTGGGCCAATGGTGGCAGGCACCAGAGAGGTGTCCAGATGCTCCCCATCTCCCCTGAAGCTTCCTCTATAAAGTTCTTTATAAACGGGCGTTTGTCATTCATAATAAAACTTCCTGTCCAGTCATGGGGTCAGGGGAGCAGGGGAGCATAGACATGGTGTCTATCACGGCTGCACCGAAGCTGGTGAGCGGTATTTTTTTTCTACAGGGAATGATATTGTTTATTAATCCAGAATTTTGTATTGATAACGATATTGTTTCCCAGTATTTTTTTTTT
>JABWIB010001377.1:0-19817 GCA_016617825.1 Platyplectrum ornatum | reverse complement strand
ATATATATATATATATATATATATATATATATATATATATATATATAAAGAGATAGAGGAGATAGAGTGGGAGAGGTGCGAATTTGCCTAGGGCACCCAAAGAGACCTAGCACCACCTCTGAGTATGGTATAACTGGTGTATATATTGTTCTACATCAGACCCTCCAACATGACCCGCTCTGACAGGTACAGTCACACTCACCAGCTTCTCATTTATTAACGGATTTTATTCAAATTATCTTTTTTTATTCAAATTAACACATATGGTTTCCATAGTAAAAGTGAATACAAAATCCACTTTTATATCAGGATATGTTCCATACTTCTTATTACTTATACTACAAAATAAACATATACCTCATTGAGTAACAATAAATAATCATATACATTTTTCCTATCTGTAGTTGAGAGAGAAATATGGAGATGTGTACACATTATACCTAGGTCCTCGGAGAGTGATTGTCCTATGTGGATATGATGTTGTGAAAGAAGCTCTGGTGGACCAAGGAGATATTTTTGGAAACAGAGGTCTACTACCTTGTGTAGAATCTTATTATAAAGGCCATGGTAAGTAAATCCAATTGCTCTCTATAGAACCTGGTTTAACCCACTTTTATATATGGTTCTTAGATATACAGTAGTTCTATTCCATCAAGTAGTTCTATTCCATCATATATTGATCTTTCTTGAAATTCTAAATCATATTTTGGGTTTTTGAAAAATTTAAATAATAAAATGGTTCAATGTTATCTCAGTATAACCAGTACTTGAAGTGAGCCGGTATACACCGGTATGGTATACCTACACCCCTTAAAGCTCCGCTCCCTTGTATGAGTCCCTCCGCTCTGGACCTGCGATTTTGTGATAAATGTTTGTGAAATGCTCCTCACGTCCATTTATAAATACTCTGAGTATAACAAAATTAAATACTGACATCATTCCTGCATGATTGAAACATGATTGATAAATGCCTTTAATGGGTTCTACGTAACATAACAATTCACACATACACAAATAACCCTTTACTCGTTATTTATTCACTTTTAAAATAAGTTTGTTACAAGTCTCCAGCAACTTACCTCAACTGAACATAAAATGTAACCAAACTCTTGAACTTTGTAATAATTTGTGTTCTTTTTAAAATTTCCAGCACGTATATAAACCTTCTGAATCTTCTGTGCTATTATTGTTTCTTGCAGTGGGGCGAGAATTGTACATTAGTTGTGCAGCAAGGGCGTTCTTATGCCCTTACTCTCTATGCAGATTATCCAGATAAGCTATCAACATTTGACGTCTTCCCTTCGCCCACACATGGATCTGGTCTAATGTAAAAAGACACCACTCGGCTAAAATTAATGGGAACATGTTTTGTAAAACAAAAATAAAAAATACAACAAAACATTTATACCACATTCAGATTTCTACCAAAAACCTGAGAATTCCAGATAATACCCGTGTTTCCTGAAATTCCTGGCAGTATGGACACGAGCCAGGATCAGAACCTGTCTCTTTACTCATAGATCTGAATAAGCAGTTCTGAATCAGCACCTATCCCTTTGGCCCTGCTGGGCTCGTTCATTTTTCGCAATCATCCCCTTGAATTTCAGGTTTCCCTAAACGGCACAAGTACAGGCTTGAATGCTCTAGTTAAGATGTAAAATTACAGCAGATCCTGGTTATTAGTTATGGAATAGGTTAAGAAGATGAAATGCCAAGATGTGCACAGAATCTCTTGCATTAATCACACATTGCTATATCTACGTCATCTACTTATACTATATTTAGAATATAATTTTCCAATTTTTTTCCTCATTTTTCTGTGTAACAAAAAGGAATATGATATATTTCAGTGAAAATCATTCCGAGTGATTGCCACAATGTGGGACTGTGTTCAATTCCCTCATGAGAGTGAGTGCTCTTCCCAATTGCCTAAATGAATGAGCTCTGTTGAATTGTTCTGCAGAATGGGACTTCATGTGAAGTACATATTGGCGGAGGCATACCAACTATTCACAAGCTATTTACCTTTCCTAGGTTCAAATTCATTGTTATGTTTAGAGATGGATTTTTATTAGTCCTAAAGTTATTTTTTCATGTTTATTTATCAGGAGTAGTATTTAGCAATGGAGAGTGCTGGAAACAGCTCAGGCGTTTTTCAGTTACGGCCCTCAGGACTTTTGGCATGGGGAAGAAGAGTATTGAAGATCGCGTACTGGAAGAGGCTCGTTTCCTGGTGAAGGTGCTTCAGGAAACAAATGGTATGTTCAAATAGTCAAACACAATTCCAAATTCTTCTTGAAAAAAAATTAATGATTAAAAATAAATAAATAAATAAAATATTACAATGCTTGGAGCTCTATTAAGTGATCAAAAAATATTACAATGCATAGAGCTCTATTAAGTGATCAAAAAATATTACAATGCATAGAGCTCTATTAAGTGATCANTCAAAATATTACAATGCATAGAGATCTAGTAAGTGATCAAAATATTACAATGCATAGAGATCTAGTAAGTGATCAAAATATTACAATGCATAGAGCTCTATTAAGAAATCACAAAATATTACAATGTATAGAGCTCTATTAAGAGATCACAAAATATTACAATGCATAGAGCTCTATTATGTGATCAAAAAATATTACAATGCATGGAGCTCTATTAAATTATCAAAAAAATATTACAATGCATAGAGCTCTATTAAGTAATCAAAAATATTACAATGCATGGAGCTCAATACTACAGTTTCCTTGTTAGTACATGTATCAATAATCTTTTCTTTACATACAGGGGCTCCATTCAACCCCACTTGTCACTTCAGCCAGGTGGCTGCCAATATTATCTGTACTATAATATTCGGGAATAGGTATGCCTATGACGATCCTGATTTCCGCAAGCTCATGCACATCATCGATGACATATTTGGATCAATGTCCTCTTTCTGGGGCCAGGTAATTATCACAGATTGTCATGACGCAAACCAAGGACAATTAAAGAAGGGCCATGTTTTCTGGATAAATCCAGCACCATGGTGATATGGACTTTCATATTTTTCATTACTGTCTTGAGTTTTCCCTAAGTTAATGCACCTCTATTCTACCATCTAGCTGTATGATATGTTTGATATACTGATGAAGTACATACCAGGACCCCATCAAAGAACTGTAAAGTATCTGTATGAGCTGGAAGAACTTACCAAGAAGAGGATGAACATTGAGCAAGCAACATTTGATCCAAGCAGAGCACGGCACTTGATAGACAGTTTTCTTATCAAGATGGAAGAGGTATGACCAATCATCCTTATCTCACTAAAGGGAAAAGATGAATCTGGTGCATTTAGTCTTGTGCTGGAGAACAAACATCATCATTTAAGTGAAACCAGTTTATGTGTTTGGTGACAATGAAAATCTGTTATGTAAATTATACATACATGTATGTGTGCCAAGCTCCATATATACTCCTGGCATGTGTCTCCACTTCTGCAGTTCTGCCTGTATATTTAATAGTCTATTGAAATCTTTCCTTACCTGTGCTGTCTTCCTCTTCCACTTTCCTAGCCTGTTGGTGATGAAAATGCCCTGAAAAACCAATACTGCTTATTTGAATGATATGGATGCATTGGTTATCATCATGTGAGTGGTAGCCAAAATGAACCATGTGTCTAGGTTGTCTAATGGTTAATCTGGGCCCTAACAAACATTATGAATGTAAATGATACCCACATACAATAATATAAGTATTGTGACTTGCAGAACTTTTGTAATTCTAAAACAAAATATTAGCTAGAAACATAGAACAGTTCGTGTGTGTTGACAAAAGTCTTACCAATGCCAAGTGTCCATGATAAGTGTTCTTCTACTACCATCCATTGTATACGCGGGTGTGTAAGAAAAGAGAAATAATAACATAAATGTGCTCAGACAAAAGATAAATATAACTAGGCACAGTTTCTATTTATACAAGATGAGGAAAGTCATGTCCTGTCTCCTTCTAATCTCTATTGTCTATGCAGGAAAAGCATAATCCACATACACATTTCAATCTGAGGAACTTTTACACAAACATTACAGTTTTGTTTATTGCCGGGATGGAAACAATCAGCACAACAATGAGACATGCGTTCATGCTTCTACTGAAATACCCTCATGTCAAAAGTAAGTGCAAGACTGGATGGTCCTGGCTAACCCCCATAATCATACTGTACACAGAGCCATGACATGCTAATGTACTGCATCAGATGGGCCATAGGCCCGGTCAGGGGCCCCTGGTCAGACACGCTAGACACAGGATGTTAACTTTGTCTCATTAATAACTGCTTTGCATTGTAGAGAGGATTTGCTTCCATCCAAAGTGATCTGCAACAGATAATGTTACAGTACCATTTATTCACTTTTGATTGATTTGTTTGTTTATTTTTAATAAATGAGAGACGTTTGTGTAGTGGCAGGATATTTGTGCTTTAACAAAATTCGAGATAAAAGATTGGGACAGCTATAGCGAAGTTGGCGTCCTAGAAAAAATGACAATTAGCAATTTAGACGGTTTACTAGTAGTGTTATGTGGTTTATTTATTATCTATCAAATATTATTATCCGTTGTTTATTAGGTGCAGCGCTGTACAATGGGGAATACACACAGAATGAGCGGAGAAAAGGGCGCTGCCCGCAGGCTTACATTCTATATTAGATTGGGTGCTGATACACTGGGGTTATTACACATACGCATAGACAATTGCGGGTCAACTGCCAGTTTAACCTACCAGCATTTTTTGGGGTGTGGGAAAAACCGGGGCAACCAGAGGAAACCTCCACAGACACAGGGAGAACAAACAAACTCCCCACAGATAAGGTTTTGTCTGGGAATCGAACTTACAACCATAGCACTGTGAGGGAGCAGTGCTACTCGCTAAGCCTTCTGTGTTATACTTTGCTAGGCCTTTCTTTTCCTATGGCAGTTATGCATATTCTTAATCAAGATTCTTTTCTACACAATATGCAGTGTCCTTGGTGGCCGATGTAAAATTCCAATGGCCAGGAACACACCCTAAATTAGTGACCAACCAGGCAGATGATTGGCGCAATCCTGACCCAACCCTGATCCTGATTCTACGAGGATCATACCAGCAGCAGCCAGACTGTCTTTTTCGCTGTCTTTTTGGCCTATTTTATCTTCATTCTGTTGGTCATGATCACGCTGACCAGCTGATTGTCTTGATGATCATATATTGCGGGACCAGCTTTACTGTATAATATTTCCAACCTATGGTCTTCTTTATGTCAGGTAAAGTACAAGAAGAAATTGACAGAGTGATTGGTATACAGCGAGATCCGAAGCCAGAAGATCGTGAGTTCATGCCATACACAGATGCCGTCATTCATGAGATCCATCGATATGGAAATGTACTGCCAATGGGTCTTCCACATTCAGTTACTAAGGACACTACGTTCCGTGGGTATACCATTCCCCAGGTACTGTACTTATTATTCATCTTATGACAATTATTTCATTAGCATCCAAAAGTATTATACGATAATAAAAAATGTAAACTCTTCAATCAGGGTGGTGAGAAATACTGAATTAGATAAAAAAAAGATCAAATATGCACTTTTTATTATCCTCTATTAGTTATTTTCACGTAAATCCATTGTCCAGACATGCTTATATGATTGTATGTTTTTTTAGTTCATACTGCAAAACAAGGGTGGACTAAAGCGCATTAAATACTATGTCTTGGATGCAAGTACAACACATAGGACCAGATTCAGCCTTTAAGCATTATTAACTTACTCACAATTTACTCAAGAGTGGGCAAAACCATGTTGAATTGTAGGGGTGGTAAAATGAATGTCAGTGTGTGTATGCAGGGAGAATACTTTATTGTTGCATGTTGCACACAGATACTGACCAGCGTTACTGTTACACTGTTATTAGAAATGGGCTGGAAACATCATCTCTCAACTCTCAACGGGCTATTTTGCACTCGTGGTCTGGATAGCATGCAGGTGCATGAGTAGCCATTACTGTACAATGACTATGTAACTCCTTCCCTCCCACAACACTCCCCTCAAAACGCTAAATCAACATGACCCAGTTACGCTCAGATCAAAATTGCAGGATGCCACTGAGAAATGTCATGACAACTGACATACACTCACCTCTGGATCAGCCCCATTGACTTCAAATTCTCCAGAACCCAACAAACAAGGAATGGATATGTAATAAATCTGTACTCAGGCTTACGTGATCTGATATCTGCCATCATCTATATCATTAACCTAGACATTACATTTATACAGGACTTGTGTAAAATATAATCGGTTTAATAGAAAATCTGTTTAATAGAAACTGTATCTATTTAGTAGCTCATAGATGTTTCAACTACATTAATCATGTCCGCTTCTCTCACCCTTGATGTGTCATAGGGAACCACTGTATTTCCTATCCTCACCTTCATTCTCCGAGATCCAAAATACTTTCCTGATCCATATACCTTTAACCCTGATCGGTTTCTTGATGAGAATGGACGTTTTAAAAAGAATGAGGCTTTCATGGTGTTTTCTGCAGGTACAGTAATATTTTTGGCATTAATGAGAGAGAGGAAGAGAGAGAGAAGAGAGGGAGAGAGGGGGGAGATAGAGAGAGAGATAAAGAGAAAGAGAAAGGGGGGAGAAAGAGGGGGGAGAGGGAGAGGAGAGGGGAGAGAGAGGGGAGTGAGAGAGAGAGAGAGAGAGAAGAGGGGAGAGGGAGAGAGGGGAGAGAGATGAGAGAGAGGAGAGGGGAGAGAGAGAGGGAGAGAGAGAGGGGGGGGAGAGAGAGAGAGAGAGAGAGAGAGAGGGGAGAGGGGGGAGAGAGAGGGGAGAGAGGGGAGAGAGAGACTTACAAATTCTGTTTTCGAACCTTGATCCTTCTTGAGTTCATAAAGGGAGGTATACGCGAGAAGTGGGAGGGAAAGAATATTAATATTACAGTGAGGGCTAAAGAAAATCTCATATCATTAATCCACCCCAATGAGGAGAGAAACCTCCCCTCTTCTGTATAGAAGCCTGGCCCAACATTATCCAACCAGATGACTTATTACATTTTGATTGCATTGTATATGTTTTGGTTATTCCCCCAGGTAAACGAGTCTGTCTTGGAGAAACTCTGGCCCGTCTGGAAATGTTTATTTTCCTTACCACCCTGTTGCAGAATTTTGATATCACCTCTCCCATCGATATCAAAGACTTGGACATCTCACCACAAATGTCTGGGTTCTCCAATGTGACACGTCCGTATGAGATCAGCTTTATACCACGCTAAGCATTGGATTGAGCAAATGAAGACAGCAAGAGTATACAGTTTAAACCACACTTCAGAAAATGTATTCATATCTCAGTATTTCCATATAAGCTGTGAACTACTGATGCAGAGAATAAAGTGACTACATCAGTACCACCGGGATGGTTTATGACCTACTGGATAATTTCACATCCACTTAGCTTGAACAGTTTAAATCACCTACCCCCACCAACTTGCCATAATTTAGGTATGTGATTCTATCTCTTGGATCCGGTCCCATGTTCTTATTTACCATATCTGTACCCACTTACATTTTATACTGTAGTCCTGCATTGAAACACTGCAATAAAAAAGATGTTCTACTGCCACTTCTTTTTGTTTGTGTGGTCAAAACATCTATGATCCTTATGCTTTTCTTAGATATATTCTAATATATATCTTATAGTCTTATCTATTTTGCACTTTCCCTTTATTATTATTACTTTTTATCAGTTTGTAATATAAGTCATGTCTAGAGCCAGGCATTCTGTGAGACTTGTTTATTCACTGGTGTGTGCACACCTTCGCTGTACATAGCTGCCAGGAGACTTAATTACACGTTTACAATTTGTTGCCAATTAACACAAACCTGTTTTATTCTGCATAAACCTCACATAAACTCATTTGCTCAATATGGAGCTTTGTATTTATATTCTCCTGTCTCCTCATGCTTTACACCTGGGACCAAATAGCCAAAACACTGAACCTGCCTCCTGGACCTCCTATCTACCTTCTACCGTCTACCTACCTATTATTGGTAATTTATTACAGCTGAAGTCAGGGCAAGCAGTGGCGTAGAGTGATGTTAGAAAGAGGTAATATGCAGAGACCATCTGACTGGAATAATGGTTTATTTTATTGGAATTCATGTTATTTTATATTTTGAAAATGATTATTATGAGTTCAGTATAATAACTTCGCAACTCAGACTCTGTAAATCTTGTGTTGTACAGGTTCTGTATTATTCAGGGCTGAAGTACAGACTCTCCTCACAGAGAAGCTTTTCCCCAATGTTGGGGGTTACATCTCTCTCTTTATCTATATAGAATTCCCATCCTGGGGTGCAGATACACTATAGCGTAATATGTATGGTCCCAAGCTGTTAATGTAGGCAAGGGGAATAAAGTAGGGAGACTGATGTGCACCTCTATCTCCCCTTGTCAGCCCCAACACACGTTTTGCCTTCCTGGCTACCAAGTAGTTTGTGGTATAATCAGAGTTGCTTACTTTTGGTTTCTCCATCTAGACCAATCCAAAAAGCTGACAGAATGGGGGTGGTGCAGTGGGTGTGATTTATGCAAATCACAAGTGATGTCCCACCCACAACTGATGCCCCAGGTTCAGGGAAATCTCTCCTGGTATGCTGGAAAAAGTGCCCATAATCTGTGAGTCTCATTTCCAGGAGAGTCAGCAAACCTGGGTATAATGCAGTATATTTTATCATGTGTAATATAAAACGTGGCAGCAGTGGAGGCATGATACTGTACCACGTATCAAAGGTCAATCCCGATATTGTTAAATGTAGGGATTAGAAATGTAGTGTTATAGGTGGTATTTGGGATAAGAGGTCTGCACAATCTAATTTTAAAGGCCACAGTAAGTAAATCTCATCTGTATAGGACTTAATTCTACTATTTATTATACTGTTTCCTGAAATGACTTCTGGAAAACATGTAATTGGCAGCAGAATATCATAACTGTTTCAATAATTTCCACAGATCGTTCCAGTTCATGTGCCATAATTCATTTCCTTGGAAGCCCAAACTATGCATTGTGTTTTGTTTTGTTGGTATGTATTCTTAAAATGAACCAGATTTAATTCTATTTAGTTTAGTATAAAAAATAAAATAACCATTTCATGGTGCGGTGCTCTAGGAATTCCATAAACACTGTAACTAAGATAACAACTAAAGTCAGTGAGATGGGAAATAATAATATTCTATTCTGTTTCATTAATGGTTCAGCATTAACCGTTTCATAAGCAATCTTTTTTTTTACAGAATTCTCTACTAAACAATTATTTATCTGTAGATATTTTCCACCATCAGAGGGTTCTAGTGTAATCGACTTAAATGACCCTGAACGCGTAGTCAATGAGCATGTTCCATCATTATCCATAATTATTAACTTTTCAGCTACAGACTCCAAGGATAAATTGGATCAAAATCTCTGGAAAAGATGTTATGGCCATTGAGCAACAGGACATGACCCCATTTGCCACGTGGAACAGTGGGTAAAAAAGTATTCTGTTTAAATACAGTATGGTAATTCCGGTTGACTTATGTTATTGTCACATGGTTGACCACTCCAGTATTCTTGTAAGTAACTTTATCTTGCTGTCTTTACCACCTCGAAATTTAACTTTTTTGAAATACATATAGCTAACAATACATATCCATTCATTATGCTGGCAGCCAATGGTCTCCAGAAAGAGGTCTCCCCCGACCTCCAGACTCTCTGGGACAGGTAACACTACATGGGAAAGGTTAGGGTTAGGCTATGGGAAGGGGATAGATCATAGAAGGGGATGGTTAGGTTGCATGAAGGGGATGAATTGGAGAAGGTTAGGGTTAGGTTGCGATAAGAGATGGATCGGAGAAGGGGAAGGTTAGTTTTAGGCTGTGGGAAAAGGAAGATTGGGGCTAGGCTTAGGCTGTAAGGAAAGTAAGGTTGGGATTAGACTGGGGAAAGTAAGGTTATGGTTAGACAGAGGGGAGGGTTGGGGTTAGTCTGCAAGGAAGATAAGGTTCAGGGTGATGGGAGGGGTGGTTTAGGGTTACAATTATGAGAATGTTTAGGTTTGGAAAAACTTGCCTGTCTGCACTTGGGATTGAGGTTTCCCTCAACCATTGTGCAGGGAATTGACCATTGCCCCACTGATAATAGCAGCCCACAGACACAGTTCATAATATGCCCAACATTCATTGAAGTCATTTTGATTCTTCACTATGTTGGCAGAACATAGCACCAGGTACACACGTGATTGGTTACTGAAAGGTGGAACTAATGAATAATTCTTCTCAGAAAGTATTAGACATAAGGACAGATTATACTGAGTTTAATGTGGCATTCTTAGAAAATAATAAATAAACAGCTTCCAATGAAGGCTTGTATTCTATGTATTTCCCAACTGGGTTTTCTGGGTGGCCACAGCTAGACAGTAGGACATGCGTTGTTTTTATTTCAAAGATTAGAGAAACAAGTACACAATGTTTTGTAAGAGAAGCCAAGAATCTCTCGATGTGATTCAGATTTTTTTTTAAACTTTGGAATCTTTGAGAAAGTAAATTATGTGACTGAGGATAAAGTACTGGATTCTGATTTCCGACATTTGAGGCTTATGTAAATGGCGTACATAAGTCCCCTAACGTGTTAAATCTGTGCATGTGTGTAGCCGATTTTTGTAAAATCAAGGTAAGAATGACACTTTCACCGATATAAAATATAACAATAACTGAAGAGTAAAATAGTTTTTAAACATTTGTACTCGGGCATTAATCTTGCTTCTAAATTTCACAGAATATGTTTTCATACAAAATTATTTAGAAAATGATTAAAATGTGATTTCAGAATTGGAATGAGATAATAAAATCTACGGACCCTGGAAATGTCAATGTTTATGACTTGTTGTGGCTTATGATTAACTTTTTAGCTACCAGCTCCAAGGTAATTTAGAAACACACTCTGCCAAAGTAATAAAGACCTTATATTTATCTGACTATATCTCTGTCCTTTTTGTGCACACTTTTGACCCACCTGGAAACACATCCTGTCCTCTTGTGTTATGAAATCTATTTCAGGGTGAATTTATCTGTTTACAGTTTCAGTTCAAGTCGTGTCAAAATAATAAATATAAAATAAATAAAAACATAAAAGGCTTCAACGATGAGCAAAGTATAAAAAATATTAAAAAAATTATAAAACATTCAAAGATTTTAAATTAAACTACAAATCTAGGTCTATGATTGTGTCGCATATAGCCTCATAAAGCCATTTTCATTGTGTTAGAACACAGCAAATGTAAGAATTATGACCAACAACAAAAATTATGAATAAATGTGATACCACCAACTTTTTTAAAATTATATAAAATACATTTAGTTTAATGTTCTAGAATGTGCAAAAAATAAATATATATCAGTGATCAAACTGCAGTTCCATCCTCGCTTATTTTCATTCTCTATATTGCAACCAATATAATATTCAGCAACTAACTTTGAATTCAATCCCAATTTTAATAATTCCCACGATAGTCCCATGATAGTCTGTAAGATGATTGCAGCCATAGTTCCTCACCAATATGAAGTAAGTTCTGTAGCATGAGTAGTGACTCACTTCAAGGAAAGTCCCAGAAGAAAATTAGCTTGATAATCGCTTTGACCAGGTAAGTTCAACTCTTTTTATTGTTTGAGATTTTTTGCCACTGGAAAAGTCAATAGTGAATTAAGAACGTCTTGGCAATTTCAGAAGGCATTTTATTTTGCCATTTCTTTTTTATTTCTTCTTCACTTTTACTTTTTTTTTAGTGGTCTCCCCATATATACCCCTTCCCACTTTTGCTCTCCCTAAAAAAAAAAACTGGACCAGTTGCAGACTTCTGTGTGCCAGATGTTACATGCATATAACATTTAAAATCCACACTGTAGGTGGAGATAGGCATGCATGATATCCAGTTGGCTTTTAGATATTGAGCAGTTCTGTTAAAATGTTTCCATCAATTTACCTGCAAGACACACTAGTAGCAACTGATGTAAGACTCACTAGTAGTAGTAATGTGAAAAGGTTTCTTACTTTTCTGAATGTTATTAATCTAATATTTTTGTCTCATAATTTAATAATGTTTTTTACTTTTTATTCTATTTTTCTCTATATGGACTAACTGTAACATTCCAAACAAAATGACTAAAATGTCATGGCTATCTAAACATTTTTGTCTACAGTATGCTTACTGATGGGAATTGAATATTTAGGATGTTAAATCAAATAACATGAGAATATTATATATGCTATAATATATTATATATGCGTATATGTATACTATATATATATGTTATGAATTAATTATACTATTTATACATTTCTGTGATTCTACCTATCTACAATGAAGTTTGCAAAGACTATTATTTGTGGCTGCTTTTCCTATCTCTATTATGTCTGTACTGTTTTATTACCTGATTATTATTGTATGATAAGGGACCATGCTGTGCGTGATTATTCATGTCTGGTATATTTTTTTATATCAATATTAAACTATGTTATTCTCTTTACTTCTCTAAAAGCTTTTTAAAGTGAAATTTTGTATATTAATAAATGTTTTTTTCTTTTAAAGAAAACTTTGAATCATGAGTGTAAATGAGTGTCACAAAAAATAAATACAAATACCAAAAAATTATTTTCTGGAAAATTAAATTCTTTCATTTGCGAAGGACCCAATAATGTAATAGAGATAAGAGAGAGCACCATTTTTATTTTATTCACCTTTTATTTAAATTTATGTATAATAATAATTATTACAATGATATTCCTTTAAGTTTAAAACGTTCCTTAGCAATATTGAAAACAAATTTCTACACATAATATTTATCCACATAACTTACTACATTTTACTAGGGAATTTTTCCAAGGTATTTAAACTCAAAATGTTCCAGACTACTATAATTCATATATAATAATTATCCCAGATTAATAATATCACTACAAACATTACAAACTAGAAGCAGGAAACAACCTTCAACCATGTACAAAATTCAATGGCAGAAATGTGTGAGAATTTCAATCAAAGGAATAAAAATAATAAAATATAAAGCAAACCTTTATTTCTTGCAATGCATTTGTCAGTTATTGATTAATTAATATACAATCTAAAATAACAGTAATAATTGCTAAGCATTTTAACATGTATAATCCATTTGACATTTTTCATAATCTTTATAGAAATTCATCTGTGATACGTACAGTAAGAAATGAATAATCAAGTAAAAAATTATTAACTCAAACAAAGTTTCCTTGAATGGTCTAAGCCAGTGGTTCCCAAACTGTGTGCCTAGGCTCCCTGGGGTGCCGTGATGCTCTCATTGGGGTGCCACGGAATGTTGTTTCTGGTGCTGTGCCACGTTGCTAGAGTTACATCTTGTATAGGAGCAAGATTTGATGTCAACCTGAAGTATTTCTGCCTTTACCTAAATAATTATTACACTGTTTTGACACAAAAACATAAAAATTGGGAATTTATTTTGTCTTAGGGGTGCCTTGAAAAATTATGGAGACCCCAGGGGTGCCTCGACTGAGAAAGTTTGGGAACCTCTGGTCTAAGCATTAAATATTCACTTACAATACAAAATTAAAACTAAAAAACGATTGATTAATTATACAAACAGCTTTGACTGATGTAGTATTAGTTTAGTGTAGAAAAGGCTACATTTACATTATTAAGTTATTTCATTGGAATAGCTTTAAAAGAATATAAACTGGTGCCATATAAAGAATAACAAATATCTGCGATCTCTTCTGAATTTTACATTCAATGTTAAGTGTTTTGTGTGCATATCTTGTGATATTGATTTGTACTGGTTATCTCCCTGTTGTTCTGTGAGAAGTATAGTCCAATATATACCATATACATCAGTAAAAAACCTGTTGTGGTGCTCAGCAGTTATGCAGTTAAGGAGGCTCTCACTGACAATGTAGAAGAGTTTGAAGCTAGAGGACACATGCCTTTATTGGACATGTGTTGGACATTGGATAGGATCTGGAGGTCATAGTAAGGAAAACTCAAGCTGTTTGTGTGAGGGCCAAGTTGTAAGCTTTGACTTTAATAGTTTGTTTGGTTATCCAAAAATTGTCGAAAATTGTCCAAAATCTAATTCTTTCATATGTATTTATTTTTTATTTTACTTGCTACGTTCCTTTAGTACTTCCCTTGCACCTGCTAGAGTCTGGGATTCCCCCTGAAGCACAACACTGTGTTTTTTCTGTGGTTTTGAATATACAGCTGTATAAAAGTTAAGAATAAAAGTAGTCATTTCCCTTTGCCTGAAAAAGCATACTTTTTCATGAGCTGTAAAATTTCAGAATATGTTACACGTACGGTATTTACAGTTGAGCTTTCCAGCACCCGCCACATACTGCAGTGGTAGCCAAACTGGTCCTTAAGGTTCTACCAGCAGTCCATGTTTTCCTGCTCCCCATATTGGAGCACAGGTGTGTTCATGTCCAAGATCCACAGGTGATTTTCTGACGAGACCTAGAAAACATGGACCGCTGGTAGATCACGAGGGCCTAGTTCGGCCACCCCTAACATAAAGGGATCACATTGAGGGAACTTTCTGTCCTCTTCTGTTTTTATCTACTTTTCTTTGAAAGACAGCAGTTGGCATTGGTAAATCCTTTAGGAAACAACCAAGAGCATTGACAACATTTAGACAGTGCCTGAGTAGCACAATATCTGAAACTGTGTTCTGTATTGCCAGATTAAGGGAAAGTGCACTACTGTGGAAATAAAAAGTTAAAGGTTTCAGTATTCTTAATTTGGCACATTTAATAAGGATTTTTGTATAACTATCTCCATTGTGCACTAGCTTTTTATATGTGTAAGTGGTAGCATACAATACATCGTAACAGTGGCTTCCAAACATCTTGGGGTTGCGCAACGCTCTCATTGGAGTGCTGGAAATGTTTTTTCTGACATGGTCACACGTTGCTAGTGTTATGCCACACCATCCCGGGATCTCACTGGTGTACATGCAATTGCCATGACACCGGGCCAGAATTTCTTGGAAGCGTAATTTTATATCTTGTAGACATAAGAGCAAAACAAGATTTGAACACTTGAACCTGAAGTATTTCTGTCTTTACCTAAATAGTTAATACACTATTATGACTCAAACTATAAAATTATGGAGACCCTAAGGGTGCCTCGACTGAGAAAGTTTGGGAACCACTGTCTCAGAACACTGTGCATTTCTGGGTTAAATACAGCCTTATTGAAACAATAATTTATTTCCGATGCAATACCTTGTAAAAATAAAATTGTTCTGTAATTGACATCATCCCATTGAACTTCACAGCCTGTAAAATGCTTTTTCTTTTCAGAAAACTCTTTATACTTAGGAATATCAGTAGTCCTTCAAATGTTTTGTTGGCTTAAAGTTCCATGTTCAGGCAAATGTCGATGTCATGTCTAGAATTGAACAGTTTTTTGCTTTAAAGCTATTGTATTCTTAGTAGCTGTATATAATGCCTCTGCATTTCAAAGATGTTCTACTGTTAAAAGCACCCAGTCTTGTATAAGGGAGAATTCCTCCAATTCCAAACAACTTTTTCATTAATTAAAGTGCATTCCAATATTGAGAACAAAAAAAGAACATAGTAAACACAAAGTACAAAAGAATGGATCACAAAATAATAGAGTGCAGAAAAGTATACACAATGGAGTAGAAGAACAGTGACAGAAGTGACACAGAAAGCATGGTAAAATTACATGACAAGAGCAATATAATGTGAGGGTGAAGAAGTGGAAAAAGAGGGGCAGAGATTTTCAGTGGAAAGGTGGAGAGAGGAAATAGAAGAAGGAAGTGGGAGAGCGCTGGCGGTGCAGTGTTACTCCGCAACATCCTCCGGCGGATCTCATCTCCTCAACTGGCATCCTGGTGTCTCCTGGCATCTTGGACACCAGTGCTTCTTATTACACAGGTATGCTGTATAATGAGAGATATTGGCGTTCTCGTTGTCAGGAGTCACCAGGATGCCAGTGCAGGAGCTTAAAGCCATCAGGGAATGTCAAAGAACAACCAATGGTAGACAATCCCTTCCTATTTATTAAAAATTAATAACAATTTTGTAAATGCACAGCACAAACAGACTGTAAACAATTAATCTGTAATTCCTGAAGTGTTTATTTTATGTACAGGGAAGAGAATCCGTCTCGGAGAAGGTCTGGCAAGGATTCCAATTTTTTACCACCATATTACAGAATTTCACACTTTGATCCTACATAGACCCAGAAGAAATAGACCTAACACCACAACTGAGTGGATTTGGGAATTTTCCCCAGCCATACCAGCTGTGCCTTATACCTCGTTAATCATTTTTGCATCATTGAAACTAATCATCTTCTACCATCAAATGGTCATTCAATATTAAAGATGTGGATATACATAATATGGAAACAAGGAAAAAATCATTCATTTAACACAACTGCATTTTATGAGAAAAAGGAGAGATTACTTATCACTGACCAAAGTATATAAATAACATGATTGATATTGTTTCTTAAATATCAACTGCGTCGAAAACATCACCAAATCAAGCCTTTAGATAATGAAATAAGTCTGTTCAATAAAACAGAAGTTTATATGGAATTAGAATGATGTTAAGTTAGAATGGCATGCGCAAGAACTCCTACATGATGCCATGTTATTTTAACTAGACAAACTGCTATTCCTGGACATATGCCATCCAGGATTATTAAGCTTCAGACTCTCATTCATCACATGGTTTACAGACTATTCAGACTAATAACAGATGGATCGAGGCCTTAAATTGAAGGAAGCATTAAAACATACATAAGCATTAATACATATATAATTGTGTACCTCCAGCAGAGGGCGAATGGGGAAAGGTGGCAGCGTTGCTGGGAGTCCTCTTCGTCACTCTGGAAGTGTTTAAGTACACTACAGATAATGTAAAATGACTCCTAGAGCAAATAATGGAAACTGCCTAGTAGAGGGGTCTATATCAACATATATAACTCGAATATGGTGCAGTAACATAAATTATTGCACATCTGAAAGAGTAACCAATAAAATTTCGAATATACGTATATATACAGATACAGACATAGAGAACCTATACCAGGAATCTTTTACCTAGTGCAACTAAATGAACCCATTAGACAACCACAAATTGTCAATTTTACATCTTAATTTTATTTTGATCTGTTTTATATTTAAGCACATATTTCAATAAATAAAATAAGAGGGGTACATACAACAACAGTAACAACACAAAGATATTGTAAAAGACACTTCTGAAATGCAGTTAGTGTTCCTATACAAGGTCATATATCTTGTGTTTTTGTCTTTCTTTCACTGCTTATAAGATTTTAGGCATGTTCTTGGAAATGTTAAAAAAAGTATGCAAATTAGTGTGTAAGAGGGTGTTGTGTAATTATAATCTAATAAACGTCAAGCACTTCAGTATTAACATAAGGTATTCTAGCATACTAAATTAAACGCAGTGCTATATAAAGTATGTATGTATGTATCTAAGGAATATCTTTGATGTTTGAAATTGGTGATAATATGGAAAACTGAGAAATATTTTTGTGTGTGTATATATATATATATATATATATATATATATATATATTAGTGCTCAGTGGGGGTGTATACATTGGTACATCATACTATCACTTCTTCTGTCATTGCATACCCTCCAACATATATGAATAATCAGTGAATGAACTTAAAAAGTGTTGTGTTTCCAACCTACTGTTTACTGGTAATTCACAAACTACCCTGGTCAACACCGTTCACACTGAACCAGGGCAGTTAGTAATAATTTTAGTGCCGGGAAGTTGACTGAATTACCCAGGTAATAGCCCTCTGTGTGAATGGGATAGAAGTAAATACTAATTTCCTAATACTAATACTGTTTAATAAACAATAAAAATTCTGATTTGTTTTATAATTGCTAATTGTGTGCAAACCTGGCGCTTATTGAAGCTTATAAATAAAAGAAATATATAAGACACACCATTTTTCATTGGTCAGCTAATACATAATGATAATGAAATAACAAGATATTTCAGTAAAATAATACACCACAGGGTGGGGCTGACCCAGAGTTTTAGCGCCGGTAAAGGGCAAGTTTAGCGCGGATGCGCTGTGTGGTAAACTCGGTAGTGCGCAGCTCACACTGCATTTATTTAATTTATCAATATAGTGCTCAACCTCTCTTTATATCTAATTCAGTGTTTGCAGGAAGGGCAAACCAAATGCAAGTGTAGACGTTCAACTGTAGGGGAGGCAAGTTTAAACTCCGAAAACAGAGTTAAAGTTGAGAAGTGACGTTTCTCAACAGTAATTTACAGATTAAACAAAGTTATGCAGGTTGTAAGATCTCGTGCGGGTCACAAGCAGGGAGTTTAACCTCTATCGGCCTTTATCAGCCTTCGCACCTCTAATACAGAGGTTGGTTTTTATAAGGAAATTCTCCAAGATAGATTAATTAAATAATAAAATAGTTATTATCAATATAAATTACCATTTAATGCATTCTGAAGATTACCATATTATTTGGACTCTCCTACATTAGAACATGACATTAAGTAATAATATTAAATTAATGGTAATTTAAGTAAGGCTACTATTTGTTTATTAATGTATTAATCAATTAATCAGTTGGTTAAGTAAATAATTAATTAATAACCTAGCTGGTATACATCATGTCCATGTCGCTCATTTCAATGTCATCTCAGTTCTTGTGAGGTCAAAGAACTCATTTAACCCAATAGGTAATTGTACAACCCGATGTGTTATGTGCCAAATTCAGCCCTTTTCCAATGATAGTCTGGATAAGTGACACTCACTGGCATTGTATTAGCTTTAGTGTAGAACAGTGACAGAATGGAGATCACTGGAGCAACCACTGTATTCCTTGTAGCCTGTGTAATATTGTTCATTTTGAGTATAATATACGCTAGGAAGCAGAAACGTAGGGGCACATTGCCCCCTGGACCACCTGCGCTGCCCATCCTGGGCAACCTTCTGCAAATCAATGGCAAAGAGGTTATTAAATCCTTCACAAAGGTATGTTATTATAAGATGTCCTGATGAACATGATACATTGGAATACATTTTGCTGTAATCACATGTTTATGTTTACAGCGACCATTTGAAGCAATCAGCTAATATTTGTCTTGGGTAGTACTGACAGTGAAAGTAAGGCTTTGATTGGTTACTAGTCTAAATAGTGCATATATAAAGATTAAGAGGGTCAATCACATGTAAGATATGTGCCCAATTTCAGCCTTTACCTGTTTCCATAGAAGTTGAATTATTGAGCATACTTTACTTTGGGCCTAATTTAGATCTTTAGTCCCTAATGACTTAAGCTGGCCATGGACAAATTGTTCCAATCGAAAGATTTCTTCAAGAGTGGGTAAAACCATGATGAATTGCAGGGGGGGGGGTAAAATGAATGTCAGTGTGTGCATGCAAGAAGAATACTTTATTTTTGCATTTTACACACAGATACTGATCAGCGTTAAGGTGCCCATACACTATGCAATAAATTGTTCAAATTTGGCTAAATTGCGATTTCAAAAGATAAATTGTTCAAGTGTGTGNGCATGATTTTTCTTGGAAAGCTGCNAAAATCTGTTGAAATCACAATTTAAGTGTAATGCAGATTGGATGGTGTGCTCAAACTAGATTGATGAAATACACTTAAATTGTACAGTGTGTGGGGAATGCACTTACTTTTTATAGTTCTTTTCA
>JABWIB010001376.1:61452-75331 GCA_016617825.1 Platyplectrum ornatum | reverse complement strand
TCTTTCCTCTATCCTATACAAAGCCATTTTCTCCCCCTGTATATATACTGCTGACATATACACAGTGCCAGGACACAGTAGAATACTTCCCCGGTCATCAGTAGATGCAATAGATGCCCCAGTTATCACTCCAAAAGGGATGGGACTTGGGCAATGGTAACGGCAGGACTTATTTGTCCCATTTATGCCCCCTTTAATGTTGGGAGTTATGCATTAATTCATGCACTGTGCATGTGCTGTAGCATGCAAATACATTTTACAGAAAAGTATTAGTCCAGTTGTGACGTGGCACTTCAGAAAGCCGCTGGTCGCTGCTGCTGTGAGGTATTTGTGCTCTGTAAGCAAATGCCATTATACTTTCTTGAAAAAAATAAATATTTTACCAATACCATTGCAACATGATTTGGGTTATTACTTCCAACTATGGTTAGCTGTTAATATGTTAATTTGCAATATTTGACTAGTAGTATAGGGATTTATTTATACATATACATATACATTTGAAATGCAGCTGACCACATGGGACTGTTTTTCCATTGACTTATTTGACTTATATATTTTTCTGAATGTCCATACCCCCACGTCTAAATTTCAACTTTGACTAGTGTATATATATATATATATATATATATATTATACGTTAACAAGATGTCTGGTAGCCATCATGTGGATTTTGTGTTTATGTGAATATGTATTTTTGTCAAATAAGTCATGTTTATTCATGTAAACGTGTGCTTTTTAACGTGTGCTTTTTTTTCCATTTTACAGTGGAAGACCCACAGAAAATGATTACACTGACCTTGGTGTCAGAAACATCACCAGTGGAACACATCAGTGGGACCAGCTGCACAACCTCCTTCAGCATGAAATGACAATGGAAGTTAGCTCAATGCAAAGAACCATCCCACCATAGCCTGCAGAAAGTCGACAAAATGTTGATGATCACCCTGAACATCAATCATTTGCAGCAACAAATTTTAAGGGCCAACAGCGCAACACATAGTGACCACTGAAGCCTCACAACTGNCTATTATCTGGTGGGTAGTGTTCAGCAATGAAGCAGCTAAATGTGTTTATAGCCCAGCAAAATAACCTACTGAAAGGTCTCCGTGAGGACCTGCATACAAGGATGGACGAATGCATGGGGTCTTGGTCCGGCACTTTGGAAACCTGGGGGTGCCACTGTGAAACATGCGTGCAGTAAGTGATTGGTGGCACAGGGCCACCTATTCTTCTGCACTAAACTAAGCGAGGGTCGTCTGTCAGAACTCCTGGCAGGCAGAGACGCTTATTACTAACCAGTAGAGGGCTTCACTTTCACTAACCAATAGAGGTCTTCACTTTCGTATCTCCACGAGATGATGACAGGAACCCTTCCCTGCGGTATTATTGAGCCAAGTGAGCTGCAGCAGATGATTCCTGTGTCGTGTGGATTGAATGCCCCGCATACCAGGTTAGGAGCGGAGAGCAGAAACCTTGCTACTATAGGTTATGCTATAATGTAATGTTCAGTCAGACTGTGACCATCCAACTTTCCCCCCGTTCCATCAACAATTAAATATACACATATCAACATCATAAACATGATACTGAAATAACAACATTGCCTTCACTTAAATTTCCTATAGAAACATTTATTGTTACTTGGTGATGTTATGCGATACGTTACAAAACACCACAGAAGAAACTAGAACATAACCATAATGTTTCATAATGCCTTGTGCACATTAAACATATACAGTCATAATCGGATGGGTAATTTGCATGGGAAATAGATGAGATGGAAGCAACGAGCAGGAACATTTCGGAGCTGCCAATTGCCAAATCTCTATGCACCTCATGTTACATGTCGGATGAAACTGGAAGTGCCATGGTGATGGCCATCTTGATGCTTATTACATTTCTCCACAGCTGTGATGTGCCTTTGCGAGATTTACTACTGAGTAATGTGCTCAGATACAAAGAGCACGTAATCACAGGAGATGTAGACCCCAGGACAATTTAGCTGCTGCGTCTGGCATCCAGTGGTGTGTTGTGGGAGGGAAGGGTGGAAGGCATAGTGAATGCCCAGGTAAGTGCACAGGAGTAAAAGACAATGATTGCCAACGTTAGTTAAAGTAAAACCATTTGCACACGCTAATGTCTGAGTCCAGGGGGGCTGACATTTTGAATCTATTTCAGACCATTGGGTTAGGATGTGACACTTTGAACGCAATGCAGTGGATCGCATAGTTATGTGCATGAGTTAAATCATTTATTCATTCCCAAGAGGTATTCCTTCTTTACCCTGCAGTTATTCATTGCATTGTGTCTCTACGCTACGTGGCCAGAGGTATACATGTATCACTGGATTGAACATAACCTGCCCATGTTTAGCTCTGTAAAATACAGGACGCATTATATGTGCCAATATGTGTGCACTTCTGAATCAATGTTCATGTCTAGGATGCTCCTGAAACATTGTCATTGAAGTCGTTTTTAACCTTGCAAATTCATTAAATGTATTAAAAGTATGGAACTGTGCTGCAAGTTTTTTATTTCAGTTTTATTTTATTCAATGATAATTGAATTGCCAATTATGTTTAGCATAGTTGATTTGACATAGTGCTTGAGGCATAACCACCATTGTATGATACATAACAGTGATCTGCCTTGATTTGGGGTGGAATACTTATCTGCATTGCACTTGCTTTAATCTAATTCTGCAAAAAGGTAGGACTGCACTGGGGGGGGGGGGGTGCATTGCACAACACCAATACTATATTTTAAATATATATACAACCTTATACTCAATTGAGTTGTAAGATAAGTGGGGAAAATTTATACTTCTCAAACTGCTAGTTAGGTGCAGCCCCATTATATTTTACTTAAATTACTGTTTCTTAAAAATATGTGTTTTTAAGAATCAGTAATGAAATATTAATATGGCTTTTGCACACCAGGATGCCCCCAACTTCTTACACTGTCTTTTTGTCAGCGTGACGGTAATGAGTCTGTGATTGCCACACTTGCTTATATATCGCACTAAAGTCATTTTTCTGGTTAATATGGAAGTGAGATCAAAGAGTGCAGAGAAAGCGTAATGGAGAGATCCTGAAGCTACAGAGGGCAAAATGTTCAGCATGGTGCCCCAAAAACATAACATTGGGACAGATTCAGATTTTGCAGAGGAGGTAAAATGAATGTTAGTGTTTGCGATTTCAGCAATGTTACAGCAAGGATTTCAGCAATGTTACAGCCCATATTATTGTGATGATTGTACCCTTGCTGAATTTCCCATTGTCGCTGAGCAATTTATTGGAGTGATCAATATACATGTTAGTTCCAGTTATGTAAAGCTGGACACTCATGGTAATGATTGCCATTTCCGCCTGTTTTAGACTGATTTTGCAGAAGATTTTTTTCCCTTGACGAAGATGTTAATATCGCTACCATCGATACATCGCTACACAACGCAAATATAGGTCCAAAAAAAAACCCCCAGCTACATAACCTAATGATTTTAGCAGTAAAAAATGGTTAGCCTAAAAATCGGTCTGGCGCACACATGGCACGAAATTCGTTCCTAACCTGCATAAAAAATATGGAAAACATTGGTAGCGATGTCGGTCTTTGTCATCCAGAGCAAGAGAAAGGACCCCCGAAATGATAATCAATAGGAAATTCTAAAAGATACATTTGTCGCTACTGACTAGTACAGTCACGAGAATCGTTAGTAGCCAGCACAAATCGTGACCATCCACGACAACGAGTTTTTAACTCACGACCGAAAAATTCTACTTCGTTGCGATATTCGTTCCCGTGAATGGCCACCTTTATTGGTGGGTTTTGAGACATCATATCCTAGGTTTTGGATTGCTTTAATGCATACAGTGTCTTCTTCACCCGTTATCAGCGTTATCAGGAAACCTGCAGCCTCAGTGATGAAGAAACACTATATACGATGACACTGGCTCTGTAATACATAGAAATGTAATCCTAATTCTAAGATTTGACTGTTCATCTTTCCTGCAGTAAAACCTAAACCTTTATCATTATTATCATTATTATTATCATTATTAATATAGTTTATTCTCAGCAAAGACACATATGCTACCTGATCATGTTATATGAAGCTGCAAGAAATCTGGAAGTTATTAGAACTTCTCTTTATTTTCAGTTGACTCATCTCATCCCCTTTATACGAAATGAAATGTATTAAGGCAGCAAAGCATTTCATCTACATGCAACATAAATCCACTTTTTGAAGTAAAGCTGTAACATCATTTGGGAAAATAATTGCTTAGAGTTTCCACCTCTTTATCAGTTTTGTTAATGTTTTACTTTATATATTTAAATTAAATTCACCAAGTAAAAAAAATAGACTTTCATGGAATCCGTCATTGATGTTTGTCCCCGCCCCATTTTAAACATCAATTTGTAGGAAGTTTCCTCTATACTCCTGGTGGCTTCTCACTCACAAACCTGAAGGCAGTGATTCCACAGTACAAGCACTGGAGGTGATACGTCATGACGTTTCCAAGATGGCAGGAACCTGGTGAGTTAAAAAAAAAAAGAAACTGTTTTATTTGTGGGCATCATTTCCCAAATAATATTTTAAAATGTTTTATTTGTTGAACTATGTTTTGTTCTTTAAGAAAATATTTGTTTGATTTATTATTATATATATCTTTCATGTAGACACTTCACATTTTTATACTCATTAAACCAAACTACTTTTAATATTTACATTTAAAGACTTGTAAGCGCGAGTTCCTTTACATAATGTGACTATGCATTCAGCTCTCATAAGTCTTATAGTTACCTATGGCACATAGTACGATATAGAAGCAGATGTCTTATTTTATTATTGTAGTACATATGATTATATATAGTTTTAAATACCCCACGCCTTTATGAAACATATTTTTATGTATGATAGATGTTGGGGCTGCTGTTGATTTTTAAAACCCATGAAGCCGGTACAATTCAAACTGAATACATGTTTATACTATAACCTGGACATGCGCAAGACGATTTCACAATGTCAGAATGGGGGGAGGAGGGCACAACCAGGGCAAGCTCTCTCAGGTATTATTAATATTTCTCTGTATTTTATGTTCACCCAACCTGTTTAGAAGTTCAGGCTTTTGGATAAATGAGTATGAAAGTCTGCATGAAAAGAGAATCTATTGTATTTGGTGCAAACAACACACTTATTGTATTTACTGTAAGGTTTAACACTTGCAGTCCTGTAGATAGATATATATATATATATATATATATATATATATATATATATAAATATATATATATAAAAATATATATATATATATATTTATTTATATCTAAATATACACATATATTTAGATGTAAATAACACATAGACGAATGTTCCTGCCTTGATCTGTTATTAGAGACAGAATAATGCTTATATATGCATGTAAGAGATAAAACTGTTTTAAAGTTGTAACAAAGTTCTGGTGCTATGCATGGAACTGGCTTTATATGATATTGTAACAGAATTGCTGGTGCTCGTGTGGTATTAAGCACAGTTCTTTGGTAGTGCCAAACTACTTTTTACAAGACTAATACTGGGCACAAATGTGGGTCTGTTCACTGTATTCCTGACACTGTGTGCTATAGTATAACTATAACATTATTCCAGACATGGGACAATACAGCAATGTTTAGTTTCTATTTATTTATGTCATGTTTTATCTAGATAGACACCTATAACATTGCAGTATACTTAATAAAAAATAGATAAGCTTATTGTATAGGAGTAAGGTTTCATTTGCTTGGATGTTCATAATGTTAAATATGACAAAGTCAATAATGTCGACAGGTGCATAAAGAAATCCCATACTATGTTGATAGAGGTGCTAGGTTGACCGCTGCTGGTTGACCTGGTACCCTCTATAAGGTTGGCATAACCTTCTTCCCCCCGACCACTGAATTCCCTGCTCTCTCCACTATGTCCTGTGTCCTGCTCCTACAGTCTGTCACATAACGTGTCCTGGTCTCCCACCATTTATTGAGTTGCTGCTCTACTCGTGTCTGTATCTTGTGTATAAGTCCTGTTCCCCTCTTTATCAGCTGCCCTATCCTGGTCCTGTTCCTCCCTCTTTTACCTTTTCTGCATCCTGCTCCTTTGTTCTGCCTTTTGCATTATCCAATGTGTTGCTTCTCCGCCGTCTCCTGCTCTATTCACTACTTGGCATGTGCTGCTAAAGTTGTGTCCCAGTGACCTAGTTACATCATCTGGAATTAGGGCTTTGGGTTATGGATAGGGTAAGAGTTGGGGTTACTGTAATATTTTAGTAATGTGTCACACATGGGTCTATAGAAGAATATTCTATATAACAGTAGTCAACATATTCTCACTGTAGCATACATTGAGGCTGATGTAATAAACCTGTCATTTAATGATGACAACATTATAGCTATTGACATTCCATCACACACCTGTAAATGAATTCTGCTATTGGCACAACGCACCAGTTAGTACTGAATACTACAATGTTTATTGTCATGTTACTGTATTTGGAATAATGTGACACTATGGTGCAGTACTAGATGTGCTGTCATTGCTATCTGTAGGGGACATGGCGCAGCAATATTTCATCTCCCTATATATGTGTCTCCTTAAATTTTATCAAATGTAGTATAGCAGGGTGAATAAATGAAGGGCACGATATGCATTCTGCTTGCTGTGAATTCCATGTAAGTCTAACTACAAAACTATCTTTTTCTCTTTTACATAATGAAAACTTCCTCCTGAAAAGTCCATTGCCTGGAGGCCACCACTATATCAGAGGACCCNAGAGCATGATAACTGTACGGACAATGGAAATCTCCAAAGGAATAGTAATTGCATTGTCTTTGATGGCGAGTCTGAGTGATCTCATTCCAGCAGCTCATGAGCCACGGATAAGAACATCCCATTTTAGTTATCATGGAACATATATAATTGTATCATACAGCTAGAAAGAGAACGTGCAGCGGTCAGATTAAGGAACATTTTTTTCCTTAGCAATTTCAGCAATTTTTATTTCCTTTCGCATTTTATTTTTCCCACATTTTTATTCTAATCATTTCAACAGGTTCCTCAACATGAAGTTGACATGCAGATATCCCTGATTCATCACTATTAAGGCAATTTACACCTCTGATTTCAGTTATAATTATGGAGCAGATCCATGACACAGTTTTTTACATCACTTGCGTAAACCACCTAAATTGTAACACCTGCCCATGCGTATGCTCAGATAGACAACTGTTATCATGATCCACAATGTGATTTTAAGGTAGGGTACTGGACAAGTAATTGATCCTATGAGGATGCTGAGTAACCTTTAAATAAAGATGCCCATAGCTGATAAGAGAACTACAGTTACGTTTCTTTTATGTATAGTCCTTCTTTTATTTCTTATTTTAATACATTAACATTAACAGTATGAAAAACATAGAACCAAGCCACAAATGTCCATAATACTGAAGGTACAATGTCTCTATAAAGTACACAATCTTTAGATAAAAGAATGAAACAAATCGTTCACATGCCAGCCGTTAGCTATAATGTCTACAGTTCACATCCAGAACTAATTCAAATACTGCATTTTTCAAAACAGTTTTTCCCTGAGCTGATTTTTCTCTCTGGGAGACGCCCTGAACAAAATCATCGTTCACAACAATTTACAGAATAGACACACGTTTATACATGTTTCCGAATAAACCGAATGCACCCGGCCAGATATGTAATATGTATTGGAAGAATAACAAGTAATGCTAAAGGGCATGCAGATCAGTACGGCAAGCAGTTCATGTGTACTTCTCCATTCCCTTAGTGCCCTTATTAACATATACATGTGCTACATGACACATAAAGACTGATCCAGAATTTGTAATTAAAGGTTAAACAGGGTCAAGATCTCAGCACTGCGAGGGAACTGTGAAAAGAGAATTAGAGTTGAGGAGTGATGTTTCCTGTCTTAACTCTAATTTTACAAATGAAACATAGCTATGCTATATGTGAGTTGCTATGTGCAAAGGCAGAGTGTTTTCCCAGCATGGCATAAAGATTAAGATCCCCCCCTTACCTTGCAACGTGGCTTTGCACAGATATACACTTGCACCTGTTTGCTTGTAAAAAACGTTTATGTGCAACTCTGAATCAGCCCTATAGAGTGACACAATGACAGGTGTTTTCAAAAGGACAAGGAATGGGTTTAGCTTGAAAATCCATAGTTGTATTTAGGCAGCAGAAAATAAAAAAGATGTTACATAGAAAAGGCAATGGAACTTTGTACTCACATATATGCGGAGTAGCTCACTGTTATGTTGATTGTGAATAGAAATTCTTAATGAATGCGAGCTCCACTGTTAGAATGTAAATGTAAGAAAATAATAGAAAACAATATTTTTTTATTTTGCATGCCTTTACTGTACATTGACAACATCCCTCGAGCCCTTCAGTCTCACAACAATCCCCTCAAGATGCCAGCTCCAATGAATCACCTGTCATGCAGCTGGCGTACGTTCACCTACGTATCTGTCACAGACTGTCAACTTCTGTGTTCTGGTCATGTATCAGTGCCACCTGATCAGAACATATTGCAACATTTAGACAGGCAGCTAGGTGAGTGTCACATGTCAGCATGCTTTCTTAGTACAATATACAATATCGGTGTTACATCTCTATGTGTATCAACTTTCTCTATACTCTGGGGCTTAGAAAAATGAAGGTAAGGGGAAAGTCTGGTTAGAGTGTGAAATCATGAATAATGAAGCTGGGGTTCCCTCCGTTGCTCAGGGATTCAACTGCAGAAAAGTTGAATTTCTAGATTCTAGAGCCTTAAATGTAGTTTATTCTAAAAATGTCAGCGTATTGAAATTTTCTTTCATTTGAAGATAAAATTTACTTCTTTCTTTTTTTCAGACTCTACCTACAATTGATCTTTTATATTAAAACTACATAATCTTTTCCTCAAGGGCCACCTTTTCATGGGCCACAAATCCAGACAGTATGTGTTGTTATATAAATCCATCCAGTGGAAGGCCCAAAATAGGTTCCCTGTGTCAAAGTTCTGTCCTTCGTACACCTAACACACTAGACTTGAGCTTAAATGTCATTGGGACTGGTCACCAATCAGCTTAGCGACCCCAAAAACTACGGATTTGGCACTGTCTGTCATTTGAGTGCCAACCTTAACCTGGACTGTATTTAAACGGCATCAGGAGTGTTACTATTCATCTCAGCGACCTCGAGAACTATGGATTCAACACTAAGCCATCAGCCGTTTACCATTATTTTTACATGTCATCCCCTTCCCACCCCACCCCACTCCAGGGGGTGCTGAGGATGTCTTATCCCCACAGGTTTCTATGTGACTAATCTTGGGCTTAAATGTCATCAGGACTGTTAGCTTAGCATTCCTGAAAACTATGGATTTGACACAAATTTCTGTCATTTTGGAGAGCTCATGCCCTTAGCTAATGGGGCTGAACTTGGACTTAAGCTGGGTACACATCAGCATGATAGTGCTGTTTTCACATGATCAGCTGATCACACGGTCAGCTGAAAGACCTCTTCTAACGATCTAGAGGTCTATGTGTGTTTAGAATCCCACATTGCTTGGCGGTCGTAATCGGCTGCAATAACACACTTGTCCACCAGATGGCTCTATACTTTATTTTCAATGGTAATTGTTGCTCTAAAGTTTAAGTGTTCATTACACACTGCAGTTTTCTGCAGATATTTATTAGGAGCTGCTAACAATAATTTCCAATGACCACAGACTGTCTGAATCATTCATGCCGTGATGGGTTGTTTATCCTTTGACTGAAAAGATTATCTTTCTGATGTGTACCCACCATTAGGTCTTTGAGCTGTGCCAGCAACCTCTGGTCCTTTTGTGACATCTGAAATGTATTGCACCAAAGGAATTACTTTAGGGCTCCATTGAATTCTGTAGTGATTCCCTAGATCTAATATAATTGGTTTGAAGCATGACCTTTGGTGGTGGTATTGGAATGGGCTCCGGTGCCTTGGTAGTTCCGCCACTGTCCAGTAGTCTTTTCACTCCTTTGTACATCTTGTATGTTTCCAGCCTCCTCTCTTGTATGTCTGTCAGTCCCCAGACATTCCTATCCACCTTCTTTAACTGACCAAAATTGTCCTTGCTGTCATCCCTGAATATCCCTTTTGCTGAGCAGCAGAGCTGTACGCTCTGGTACAGACAATGGCCTCTAGTAACTTAGGTCTTTTCACTTAAGAGCTGCTCTTATTACTTCAAAATGAAGTGTCTGGTATTTATTAACCCTTAGCTGTGAGTGTTAATATAACGCCATCTTTAGATGGTATCATTAAAACGTTTCCCCTTCACCTCAATGGCTGTTATTAGAGGGAGGTAAAGGTGGGTACTTGTATGGAGAGTGATGGGTTGCAATACCGGGTGCATTCCAATATTAAAAAAAAAATACTAAAAAAACCCCAGTGCTTTTCCATATTCATTTCAATATGGAAAACCACGAGCATTAAAATAGAACAAAAATAAAAGTCCCAGAATTGTGTTAATGCGCATGACTAATCTTCATTTCTGTATGAGACAGAGGGAAAACTTTGGAAGACATCGCTGGATAGGTAAGTTGTAAAAATGAATATGAACAATGCTGCAAGGTTCGTTGAGAGGAGAATCGAACCTGCTGCAGCATCGCTCATATAAAAACTTAAATTACGTTACGCAGAGCAGTGGAATTACGTTACGTAGTGCAGTGGAATTACGTTACGCAGAGCAGTGGAATTACGTTACGCAGAGCAGTGGAATTACATTATGTTGTGCAGTGGAATTACGTTACGCAGTGCAGTGTAATTACGTTACGCAGTGCAGTGGAATTCCGTTATGCAGCGCAGTGGAATTACATTACTCAGTGCAGTGGAATTACATCACGCAGTGCAGTGAAATAACGTTTTGCAGTGCAGTGGAATTACGTTACGCAGTGCAGTGGAATCCTGTTATGCAGCGCAGTGGAATTACATTACTCAGTGCAGTAGAATTACATTACGGAGTGCAGCAGAATTACATTATGCAGTGCAGTGGAATTACATTACGCAGTGCAGTGGAATTAAGTTATGCGGTGCAGTGAAATTACATTACGCAGTGCCGTGGAATTCCGTTATGCAACGCAGTGGAATTACATTACTCAGTGCGGTGGAATTACATTACGCAGTGCAGTGGAATTACATTACGCAGTGCAGTGGAATTACGTTATGCAGCGCAGTGGAATTACATTATGCAGCGCAGTGGAATTACATTACTCAGTGTAGTGGAATAACATTACTCAGTGTAGTGGAATTACATTACACAGTGCAGTGGAATTACATTACACAGTGCAGTGGAATTACATTAGAGGGTGCAGTGGAATTGCATTTCTCAGTGCAGTGGAATTACATTACGCAGTGCAGTGGAATTACATTACACAGTGCAGTGGAATTACATTAGAGGGTGCAGTGGAATTGCATTTCTCAGTGCAGTGGAATTACATTACGCAGTGCAGTGGAATTGCATTTCACAGTGCAGTGGAATTACATTACGCAGTGCAGTGGAATTACGTCACACAGTGCAGTGGAATTACGTTACGCAGTGCAGTGGAATTACATTATGCAGTGCAGTGGAATTACATTATGTAGTGCAGTGGAATTACATGGCATAGTGCAGTGGAATTACATTACGCAGTGCAGTGGAATTACATTATGCAGTGCAGTGGAATTACATTATGCAGTGCAGTGGACGTTACGCAGTGCAGTGGAATTGCGTTATGCAGTGCAGTGGAATTACATTATGCAGTGCAGTGGAATTACATTATGCAGTGCAGTGGAATTGCGTTAGGCAGTGCAGTGGAATTACGTTATGCAGTGCAGTGGAATTACATTACGCAGTGCAGTGGAATTACGTTACGCAGTGCAGTGGAATTACGTTATGCAGTGCAGTGGAATTAGGTCGTAGGGTGCTCCATGTGCGTGCACTACTTAAACTATGTTCATCAATGGGGTAACGGAATGGTGGCTCCGCAATCCTGTTTGAATCTGTCACCAAATGTGTTCTACCACCCCACAACCCTTCATACTGCAGATGCCCTGAATAATAAAAACCCTCCATTCTGTAAATGTCACCAACTGTCTGCCAAGGGAAAACCTGTGCTCGGCAACATGAAAGCCATACTATTTAAATGGTGCTTGACTTCAAATGAGACCTCACTTTAAACTATGGTATTTATAAATATACAAACAAAACAAGCTGAATCTGTTTATTGGTCATGTAGTATTCATCATATCCTTTAGAAGTTTGTTGTGGCTTAGAAAGCTGCAGTGAGGCCGGAGCGTGCTAGCAATCATTAACGCTGCACAGGGAGGGTGACTTGTGTTTACACATACAACATCAGATGGATCCAAAGAAGACACACGTCATGGTTATCTAGCAGCCATAGGACAACTATAAATAAATACATGCTTTTTAGCCCTCAAGGAAGTTTTATTTTACAGCTTTGCTGGCTACAGATAAATGATAAACACCATTTCTCCTGGAGCTGTGTTTACCCTAAAATAAAGGCACACTCCACCCTCATTATGACACATTAACACGTTACTGATACAGCAGGAGAAGCCTTCCTGCTATCAAGAAGTTGGAGACTTAAGTGTGCTATTGAAAACAGGAGCAATAAGATAAACATTACTGCTATTATTATTATTATTATTATTATTATTATTTTCATTTAACTTTATGAACGTTACCAACATTTTATGTAAACCTTAGCAAAACCATGTTGAGTGCAGGGAAGTTCCCTAGATCAACTCTAATTTATCGATTAAACATGAAGTTATGTATCAGGTGAGTTCTATGTATGAAGTAAAGAGTATTTTGCCTGCATGTAATATAAATCAGATTCATATGCTTTGGTGTACACCTGTTTTGTCTGTAAATTCTCTTTTTAATCCCTCCCCTCATTCGACATTGCGACATGGTTTTNTAAAGGTGTTTGCTTGTACCTGCTTTGCCCTATGTCTTAAACTTGAGCAGTACCAAACATATGGGAGAACATATATACTCAGAAGTATACACTGTATGTCCGCCCATTAGCATGGCAGTCATTTTCCATATATGTATTATATTATAATACCAAATAATTGACTAGACCTATTATTTGATGACATCTTCTGCATATGCACATTTCAATCTGTCCTCATGGGCCAGATCCAGATGTATGAACTACTTAACTTACGATCGAGTGGGCAAACCATTTTGAATTGCAGGGGGGGGGGGGTAAATTTCATTACTTGCAATCAGTATTAAAAGTGAGAGATGATGTTTCCTAGCACAAGTCTAATAACAGTGTAACAGTAACACTGGTCAGTATCTGTGTGAAACATGCAACAATAAAGTATTCTCCCTGCATGCAAACACTAACATTCATTTTACCCCCCCCCCCCCCGCAATTCATCATGGTTTTACCCAGTCATCAGTGTCAATAGTACGCAAGTCTGAAGCCAGTCCTGTAAATTTCTGTTATGCAAATATGTCAGGCACCCCACATGTGCTGCTTATGATTGATAGTGTGCTGCACCCTGCAAACACAAGCAATAATTGCTGTTTGAATGATCAGATCCATACAATGCAGCATATGTATTTCTGCAATCCAGCCTATGTTTTATGTTATGTTTTTAGCAAATGTTTAAATATTCAATTCATTCTAATTGCTTCTCGAGACTTCAGCTCCTGATAGAGAATAGAAGAAGTATAGAATACAGAAGAAGTATAGAACAATTACAAAAACAGTCTATTTATGCATTGGATGTGTGTGTATATATCATGGTTGCCAACTCTCCCGGAATATCAGGGAG